>JAQMCW010000009.1:14920996-14931597 GCA_030068335.1 Chrysichthys cranchii
ATTTTATGTCAAAATTACTGAATGAAAGTGAACTGCAGTACACACACACACACACACACACACACACACACACACACACACACACACACACTTCCTCAGGAAAATCTATTACACACAAGCCAACTCACACCTACCACTGGTAAACTAAATGATTAATATGAACCACTCAAGTAATTTCAACTAATTGGCTTATTAGGTTTCTGACTACACACCAGCCACATTTTTCCTGTGTGTCACATCCAGCAATAAACTGTGTTCAAGGATTTATTTGAACTAACACACACATCTAACACACCACCACCACTTCTATTGGGAGAACAACTGGCTACCATACAGCATGCGTGAAAGCATGCTAACGCAAGAAAATTCCTCCGTCTCCATTAAAAGAATTTCACCAAAAATGCGTTGAACATTTCTCGAAATGTATGCAGGCATGTCCATGTATCACTCCTGCAATCCTAATTGGATAAAGACCAGATATCCCAGATTGCCCAATCTTCAACGGGCCAGTTTCAGTGGATCCACCATAGCTTCAGGTTCTTAAAATAGAAGCCGACAGAAGTGGAACCCCATGTGGTCTTCTGCTGCTGTCTCTCAACTGTCTAACGGACATTCTGAGATGCTTTAATGCTCACCATAAATGATGGTTGAGTTACCATAGGCTTCTTGTTAGGTTGATCCAGTCTAGCCATCCTCCTCGCACATGTTTCACCAACAAGGCACTTCGTTCTTCTGTCCCCCCCAAAAAAATGCCTCTTACTAGACACTTTTTGCTTTCCACACTGTATAAACTCTAAAGACAGCAGTTTCTGAAATACTCAAACCAGCCGATCTAACTCCGCTGTCAATCACTGAGATCATGTTTTTTCCTCGTTCTGATATTTGATGTGAACATTAACTGAAGCCCTTGACCTGAAAATGCAGGATTTTGTTTTGTGCTTTTGCCAAATGAGTAGTGAAATGGATAAGGATAAATTCCATGAATGTGTAGGTGTACAGGCATTCCTAATAAAGTGGTTGGTACATGTACTTTTGCTTGGTATTGGTGTTTTTGCAAAACTCCTCTGCAAACTTGCATCGGAGTCTCAAAAGCTACCTAATGATGATGTCTATTAAGTGTTAGATCTCTCTACCACAAGTCTGAGAAAAATTATTTACATTCAACTCAAACAGTTGTAGCATCACCTTTGGCACTATATTGTAATCTAAGGGCAAATCTGGTATCCCCGATTCTTCAATAAATCAATAACAATTTCATTTGTAAAATCTTGACAGAGGCTACATTTTATAACTTGCACAACATGGCACAATTGTCAGCCAACAAATAATCAAGTACAAAAATGGTATAAACTGCATTTTATGCAGTTCTATGTCAAAGAGAAAATGTTAAGTAGCTGAACAAGTTTTCATAAGGAAAAGGGCCTGAATAAGTTTCCCCATTTGGTTTGGAGCAACACAGCAGCCAGGCTCTGTAACCAAGATTAGGATCACACAGCTTAGTATATGGAGCACACATCAAATCCTTGCATGCTCTTAATGAGCTAAAACGTAAGACAACAGGGACATTTAATTCTACAATACTTGCATCTCGATAAATCCCTAAATTAGTTGCTAATGTTACACATGGACATCTCATTTGTGGAGGTGCATGCCAATATTCCTAAACCTGAGCAGGACTTGGCATGCTTACGATGGTCTTTGCAAGTATGTTTTACAGATGCAGCCATTTTCTGACATAAAGCTTAATAATGTGTATTATAGCCTGATGGACAAGGTAACTACAAAGATACAGTGTTCAGAAAGTAAACATTATTCTACTGATATGCACAGGTGGTTAGTTGGATATCAAGTGCTTATTTTAACAATGCCAGCATAAACAGTTTTACAGCCATTTGCTCAGATTATGGTCATTATCATTAATCAAACATTGAAGATTTATGTTCGAGACCCACAACGTGTCAGAAAACATGTTCAAGCATTATGACTTATGATGGGAGTGATGAGTTTGAAATTCATCACAAAAAGAAAACATTTTCCCAACTATTCCCTCAATATGTATTTGCAATTAATCATAATTTCAGTTCCAGAGCTTCAAAGAGTCATGGGCTATGAGTACATGCCAGAGATTACAATTGTGGCATTCCTGGGTTATCTGTGAGGCAGAAAAGCACAAGATCAAAGACTCCATTGCCAAATTCTCGTCATGCTTTGTAAAATGACCATGAGGTATTTTATAACTGGATTAGAAATCCTATAAAAAGCAACATTATTGCATATATGAACAATCACCAAAGTTAACAGGAAGGAACTTCATGCCAACCAAGAAATCTACTTTTAACAAATGCAGAATTAAATTCAACCAGTAGGTCAAAAGATTACCGTGCTTGGGTATTTGATCATGTAGAGAAAATGTTCTTGGAATGTATTGTTTTGCATTTGAGTGTCATCCTTACCATACCTAATGTTTATACATCAATGTACACATACATGTATAATAACGTCCCATAGGAATGACCGTGGCTTGAACAGTCAACAGTCTCAAAGTCTTCTTCTGCCCATATAAGGTCACACTGGAAGATCATATAGAGGAAAAACATCCTAAACATCCAGCACAAGCTTTATTACACAGATAAGCATCTTAGATCTATGATCATCAATGCTGTCCTGTAATCTCACTTACACTATCTGGCCAAAGGTAGCTATGTGGACATCTGACCATCACACCGATATGTTGGAAGCACACAATTACACAGAAAATCATTCTATGCTGCAGCATTATAATTTGCCCACAGATGTGGCTTTTAAATGAGCATGACTATAATATCATTTTGCATGTTTCCTGTTTTTTTTCCAATAATATAATAAACAAAAGTGTGCTGAACAACTTCACATTTAACCCTCTAAGAAAAATCTAATTATTTTCGCTACAATAGTAATAACCTTTTTTTTTCAATTCCAAATATAGAATTACAATAAAGAACAAGATCATTGAAATTTGTGAATTTAATTGGATCTTCCTCGCTTCCTCTTTTATCTACACTGTAAATGTAACAAGTTTAAAATTAAAAATGAAACTTAGCCAGCCTCATCTGAAGCATAACATTGCTACAAATATGTTATTACTACAAGAAAAAATTCCCCTTGAAATGAAATTAAATGAAAAGTAATATGCTGTAATATCACCCACTCCATACATTTCACTAACCAAGTAGGAGTTTTCAGATTTTTCGTTCAGATCCACAGGAATGCACATTTCACCATCAAAGCCACCAGTTCACGGCCGAGGCATTATGGCTAACCATTTTTTGCAGTTTTGGCCCGATGAGAAACAAAAGTCGAAGTGAGAGGCCAAAGCAATGCACACTCAAGTTATTCCTGGCTTTTGACTTTGATTTTTTTGACAGGGCCTACTGAAGATGTGAACGGGTCATTAGAGACTGACAATGCTGTTATTTTTTGGTAGCGGTTTATGAGGCGTGATGTCTCATGTGCCTTTGCTTAACTGAACTTGCCACTGGTGCATGTGGGTGACTGTTTGTAAAAAGGGTTAATCAGACTGCACATGGAGTTAAAAGTGCTAGGCTTACACAACACAATTTCTTTCCCTGAAGAGCCAGAAACAAGAGACTCACTCCTTCATCCTTTTCCCTACTTTGTAAATGTTGGATAAATAAACATGATGTTAAGAGACCTCAGGCAGTTGCTCAAAATGGAAAACTGTGTCTGTATGCATGGCAGATTAATGCCCTCAATAACTGTGTCTACTCTACCAAACTCCACTAGTCTTCTTTTATGTTGTGATTTAAGTAAGAAAATTTCACAAGATAACTTGCAAATGGTTAATATTTTAACACACCTAATTTTTTTTTTTTTTTTTTTTTAAACATCCAATGCCAGCAGCAAGGCAACAAAAACAACTACATTAACTGCTTATAGCCGAAAATAAGTCTCAGGGATGTTTCTTAAAACAAAATCAAGAACGATATTTTGTTTATAGGGTTTTTAATATGTTTATTGTCGTTTAAAAATGTAAAAGGGAGAAAAATCTTCAAACATTAGTTATTCAAATATGACTTTTTAATGACCTCATCAGGAAGAATGATGAAAACACTTAAATGAAATGAGTATATATACACACACAAGGTTGATGATAGACAAAACAAACATACTTCAGTACATTATGTATGAATCAACTTACTAAAACTCTCGGTCTACATACAGTCATTCAAGCAAAGTCTGCAATCTACATTACTCCCATCTGGACCCTCCATACAACCACATTGATAGTGCATTATGGGATACTGACAGTCAAAGATTGTGCTGACAGAAAAGCCAACTTTTAGGAAAGTTAGTTTTTTTTTTTAAAACTTTAACATATTCCAGCCGAGCTCAATTTGAGAAGGGTGCAATCGTTCATAAGTTTTTTTTCTATGCAGATTTTTATGTCCTGCACTTCTTCCACTCTATTGTTTGAACCCACATTACCCATGATTTTTCTTTTTCTTTTTTTTTTTTTTACAGCTTGACCACTTGTAGTTCAATACTCACATAACATTCTATGCAGAACAGACGGTTAATTTTTCCTTACACGGTAACACAAAGCTTTACTTGGAGATACAGATCTCAATGAGGTACAAAGGTTCTCTGTAATTTATGGTTTAGCATTTTATCATGAGCCATGACTATTTTATTTTCCATCCATTTTTTAGCCCTTGGCAGATCTTAAAAACCCAGTGGCCATTTCCTTTTTCAGCTGAGACAAACTACAGGACATGGAGAAGCACTTACATCATTCATCATCTATGGCTTCAGCTTCTTACAGTATAGATAATTTTCAGACAACTTCAACTATGAGGATATGCTAAACCAAAGCAGAATTTAACTGATTTATTTACAAAAAAAAACAAATCACATAAATAATCAATACAATCCCTACACCTGTATATAAAAAAAAAAAAACAACAACAAAAAAAAGGCAATAACTATACATGACTTGAAAGGAGTATCATCACTATTACACTACAGTGGAACCTTGGATTTCGAGTGTAATTCGTTCTGGAGACGTGCTTGTAATCCAAAGCACTTGTATATCAAAGTGGATTTTCCCATAAGAAATAATGGAAACTCAATTCATTTCACAGCCAACAAATATTTATATAAAAATAATTAATATAAAATATAAAGTAAAATACATAAAACGGTCATGAATCTGCCTGGGCAGAGTGCATGTACAGCACACCTGTTCTGAGCACTCCCAACAGCGGTGCATGTCAGAGAACTCATGCCGCTAAAGACTACTTCCTGGTTTTCCTCCGCAACGCCACGGCGCATCACATGGGTGGTGACAGGTGTACCGGATTGGGACTGATTGCGGGAGCTATAAAAAGACTGACACAAGCACGCCAAGGTCGCGAAGCATTAGTTGACATTTTCCGCGCTCTTGCCAAGCCTTACTATTCCCATGTTTGCTTTCTCTGGTTTTGACTAAGTTTCAGTTTCTTGTTATTCTCGTGTCTATGCCAGTCTCTGATATCCTGTTTGCACCTCGGTTGACCTTTGCCCGTTTTTTAAACTCCGGCTCTGCCTGCCGTTTTGTCTGTCCTTCTGCCTGGTATTAGAATAAACCTATGTGGTTTTGTACTGCTGTCTCCTGAATGCACGGGTCCACCTCAACCCCACCACACCTGACAAAAACAAAATAACCCGCACTTTACCTGTAAAAAGACTCATGGCTGGTATGAGGGAGACGAGAGGCGGAGGATTATTGTATAGGATGACTTTCACTACAACTCATGGAATCACTGCAGTCTGTCAGCTCACTGGGATCTTTTTCTTTTCGTGTGACTTTAACAAGGAAACGATCCAATGATCACTGCTTTTGCCTCCTTTTGAGGATTTCCCAGAAATGCGACATTACATTGTCATTAAACAATTTCATTCAATTTCACTGCTACAGCCTTATTCAGGTGGTGCTTTTTTGCGTTTCTATGTTTTGCACTCTTTCCCACATTTTACACATCTCCCTGATCTCATTTGAAGTGGGGAATTCCTCAGTCTTTTTCTATGCTAGCGCAGATGTTGACTATACGAGTGAGCCACAATCCCGCAGTGAGTGAGAGAGAGAGAAATCGTGATCACGTGAGGCTCAGCAGATGAAGCGTATCTGTACTATTCATATTGCAAGACCTCGCTCATTTATCAAGTAAAAATGTATTCAAATGTCTTGCTCGTCTTGCAAAACACTTGCACACCAAGTTACTCGCAATCCAAGGCTCCACTGTATTTGTTAACATCATCTGATAAAATGTCATTATCTCTCCTGTCTGTAATGCTGTCAAACCACACAGGCTTTATATCTTCCCTTAAACACACTAAGCATGCTTTAACTCATGGTGTTAAACATTAACCACTAAATATTCAAGAATTTTTGCTTCTTCTTCAATGCAGTTATCAAATCAAAATTTTTCTCTTTTAGGAAGTAAGCCTGTTGGACATTAAAAGCAGCATCACCAGAATTTTTTTTTTTTTTTAAGCACACTACCAGCTGGTCTTGGAAGGTACAGACTTTGGGTCCTCCAATATTTAATTCTCCTACTGGAAAGCTGACAAAATGCGCATTAACCAAGCACCGAGTTCCAGCACATCTCGTTGACTCACGATTCGCACTGGCCGAAGCCACCAGAAAGAACCACTTTCGTGCTTTGTAAATGTATGACTGATGCAATGTTTGGTGCAAGGCAGTCAGGCATACATTTGTGGATGAAAAAGGGGCAGGGACGGCTGGCTGGCAGAGTAGGTCTGCTGTGAGGATTTACAGACTGCTCTGTGTTGGTAATTTTTTGCCAGCGAGCAAGTTTATTTTACAAACTGTGCTGTTACAAACAGAGAAGAGACAAATTCTGTTTACATGAGAGGGACTTAGCCAGGTCGTACACGCCTGTGTGCCATACTTAAAGTTTTACACACTCTCTGACAGAACTAAGAGGTGCTACAGAGTTATGTAAATATATGATGCCGTTTGCCTTGTAGGGACTGAAAAGAGACTGGTGTCGGGCTTGAACAAAAAGGACTGACACCTGTTCATAACTGCTAATGTTTCTCCTTGCAGGAGCAAACTTGCTATAGAAGGTTCTGTACATTCTGAATATTGTGGATACGGTTGGGTAACTGATGCTCGGTTCTGAATTAGAACCGAATTCAAAATTTCAATTACCTAGTTCCCATTGAAAAAAAATTTCTGGTTCTGCCTATAGGTCCCTGAGCATAACAGCCATTTATCATTGCAAACAAACACTTCATATGCAAGAATGTGCGTAGCTCTCTGTCAGGCATATCTGCAAGGATGTACGAAGCTATCTACATGTCTACGTGACTACGTCACGCATCAATGCAAGAGTATATCTCTCTCTTTAGATAGGAGCTAGCATGCACAGCTAACACCACAACAGTGTGATTGTTCAGTTAACGTATAAATGAATAAAGACATTTTTTTTATATCTAAACATTTGAGCTCTTTTTTCAACCATTTTGGAATCAAAACAGCAAGTCCATAAGAACTCAACTTGAGAAGCTGAATCAGAGTCAATACAATCCAACGATACCCAAAACCTTATTATAGAAAGCTGGTTTTCAACACCTGAAGTGGAAAAGCCAAACCCATAGCTATACTGTTCAGATGTTACAGTCCTCACAACACAACTTGCACATGCTGAATGCAGTATGTTCAATAGTTATTTGTTTTACTTAGAAAATAAGGGGGGAAAATTATGAATATTAAACAAGTTGAACTAAGGAATCTAGTCAGTAAGAATCTATTAGTGACTAGAAGGAAGTTCAAATCCTAGGACTACCTAGCCTTAACTAGATAGGACCATGCTTTGTATTAAACTTCCCTAATGCAAATAATAAAAAAAAAAAAAACATTTATTAAGCATTTTTTCTTTTCATTCAAATAAATGAACGCAAATAGATATAGAGTACTAGGAAATTTACTGGCAAGTTTTACAGAGCAAAAAAAAAAAAAAAAAAATCTGCCATAGTTCTTCCAGAGTCTTTGACTGTGGCACTTGCTTCTTTTTTTGCATGCAAATCCCAGGAGGCTTCATTAAGTGTTTTTTTTTTTTTTCTTCTGAAAAGTAGTCTCTGACACAATGTGCCGCTTTCTTTACTGCAATACAAAAAATTTCCAAATACAAATTACTTTTTTTTTTTTTTTTTAAACCTTTTTTGAATTTTTTTTTTTTTTTTGCATAGCCCTGGACAAACTTGCCCCACAAAAAAAAAAAAAACACAAAAAACACAATACACACACTTAAAAACCAGCTGAAAGCCTGAAAGAAAAGTTTGTTTTCATCAGTACAATGAACACGACACAAAGCAATTACTGTCATTAATTTGTTCAAAAAAAGAATTAAGCAGTTTGCTCATCAATCACAGACAAAGTGCAGTGACTGGGAAAGAAATGAGGGAGCCCTGAAAACTAAACAGAAAGGTAGACCTGGGGCCCAGTGGTGTGTAGCCTTGCATGGTTCGCCTCAGTCTGTGACTCTAGAAATAAATGGAGGGCCTGTGTGCTTCATGCATTAGACAGGCGTGTATAGACAAATGGAAAGGCGGTTCAGATGGTCTGTTGATTGTGTATTGTAAATGTTTGTCCTTTCCCCCATGCCCTGTCTTTTATGTGAAAAATTCCACCTTCTCCAAGTATGGCTGTAGGTCAAAATACCAAAAGGCACTGAAGGGTTAGCAGAATAAGTTGCCTTGTAAATACCCACAATGCCTCGCTATTCTCTACGGACTTTGTCACTGAAAATTTGTTACCAAAAAAATAAAATAAAATGCATTGCCAGTCCATTGCCCAAATCATTTAAAACGAAAGAGCCATGATGTTGTTACTGTTGTAGGCTCGAGTCTTTCTTTATGTAACCTTGACTCAGTAACTTGCATCACTACTTAGTTAACAGATTGCATGCTAAATTCAATTTTCTTTTTTCCTAAAGTTTCAAGCTGGTCATATAAACAACACAGGGGACACTGAAATCAGCTGTTGTCTATGGTCATCAAGAAAGCTTCTTCAATAATATATGCCCTCAATATTATGGAGAAAACAAGGTTTTTAGGTTTTAGGCCCTGGAATGACAAAGCTTTCTCTGTATTCATCAATGGCCTCATTTCGAACAAATCAGTTATTATACTGTTTCCAGGAATCGTTATCTGTCAGAGGTAATTCTGGAAGTTGTGTTAGTATGTACCATTTTTTTCCCATCCTCATTGAGTAGATTTGCTATAATCAGAAATACTTTCAGCAAAATGTTATGCTGAAAGTAACAAACCTTTACATCCAAATTCGATACTTTATATAAAGAGTAAAATCACCACAATATCAATGGCTGTGAAATTACATATGTCACCGATGAATTTAGCAGGTTCTGCTGTCAGATCTCACACTGCTATGCTACTATTTCAGTAATGTCTATGTTTACATGAAGAAGCAGGGCATATCAGGCAGTCAGGAAGTAATTAGACACCATTTTTGTACTTTCATCTCTGTACTAAAGTGCTTTGAATTCTAACTCGGATTAATTTTTTTGGTCTGACTGTTACACATTTCCTCAGTGAGGGACAATACTTTAGCCCCACGATATTTACGCTGATTTCCAGCTTCAGGAAGTCCTGCTTTAAGGACATTGACATCTTTAAGAAGAAAGCACTTTATTCAATATACACTTCCAGACATTTAATTAACTAGTCAAGTTCAAACAACTCAACAGCATATGGAGACGATTTTGAGAGTCTTAAAATTAAGGAAAAACTGACCCTTTTAGGCCTTGCAACATTTCATGTTGCCTTTTTCTCCTTCCCATATTTTAAACCAATATCAGGTCATGTGTTGTCATGTATTATTATATATTCCAATTTTATGCTCTCTTGGTACAAAAGAGGCCAAAACCCATTGCATGCCTTGCAATCCCCTTTTCACTTGTATAACTTGTAAAACCCTTAATAAACTCCAACTAATTCCAAGTTCTGCGGTCAGCTCATATTACCTTCATTCCTGGTCGACTACACAGCTGCCAAGCACTGCACGGTCTCGTCCTCTTTATGTATATGAGCTTTGACACTTTTACGCCCCAACTGACACACTAACGTTATTTCTCCATTGGAAGATGTAGTATAGCACAGTATGCTTACAAATCCAGAACAATCTGTGCTGTGGTCGAGTGCCTGTTTTCTTTTTCCCATTGCATAATGATAGAGGAGTTCTTCCTGGAGATTGTGGGGTGGTGACATCATTTACAATGCAACAGTAGTGTTAAATGAAAAATGCTTTATGATCTCCTAGTACGGGTCTACTGGTGGTCTTAAGACTACACTGGCCCCTGTTGAAGGCAGAACACCCAGTGCCATGTGCCTAAAATCTGTATTTCCTTCAATTCAATTTTATTTATATAGCGCTTTTAACAGAACATTGTCGCAAAGCAGCTTTACAATACATAATGTCCAATTAAAGACTTAATCAATAAACATATCCATAAGTGCATATATATATATATACACACACACACACACATACACACACATACATATACATATACACACAC
>JAQMCW010000009.1:14931697-14944326 GCA_030068335.1 Chrysichthys cranchii
TATATATATAAAATGTTTAGATATATGCCTATCCCTGATGAGCAAGCCTGTGGCGACGGTGGCGAGGAAAAACTCCCTCAGACGACAACAGGAAGAAACCTTGAGAGGAACCAGACTCAAAAGGGAGCCCATCCTCATTTGGGTGACAGCTAGTGCCATTATTACAACCCACACCTACATCCATGTGTTATATGTGGTCAGTTTAGTTGTAGAACAGCAGTTCACTGTGGTACAATGCAAACAGCATCTATTACATAGTACATGCTGTAAGTAGCAAATTTGATTTCTTCTATATGCCTTTTTTAAAGAACAAAGAAGCCAATGTCAAGTGCAAAGCTGGACAAAATATTTGAAAACCTCATAACGACTGGGAGTCCACGATCTCACAGTGAACTACACAAGGCCTCCTAATATTCAGGTCATTCAGAATTGCTCTTATGACTATATGACATTTCAAGAGACTTCCAGGAGCTCATTTAGCCTGACAGAAAGAGAGACAATGCCTCGAACTGAGAGGCATTCAGCATGATTCATTTAACCAAAATCCACATCTTGCTTGGATCCTTAGTAAAGGTAAGCATGGGTCACTGTTTGGTTCTTCATTTCGTTGACAGTAAATGGTTCTTTTATGGTGTTCTTTACGCTTTCAGGATTTGGCAGGTACTTGTGGAAATTACAAAAATACCCTTATATTTTTTAATGTGGTTCCTTTTGATTCTTTACCAATGCATTTCTCTCCAAGTTCCCCAGTGTAAGCTTCCTTGGGGGAAGGGAGGGCTGAACTGGACACATGGTAACATGTTTGACCATGAAGTGGTTTCAAAAATGTCAAAGATGTGAGTCAAAACAACAGATTATTTATGTTCTTAAAGAAAGTCTCAGATGTGAGCAAAGTAGTACTTATGTATTGTTTGATCATTCTTTGGTTCTTTCTAATGGTTACAAGTTATTTCCAAACAACCAATTTAATGCTGGTCAGTGCACAGGCCAGAAAAGTCCTTGGAGGCATTGGTGTTTAAAAAACTCTTGGGCACTGGTGCCAGAAACCTTTCAGAGGCAAATGTTAAAAATTGAAGAAAAACATTCTTTTTTAGGACCTTAATCAAACACAGTACATATTCAGTAATTAACTATTTCACTACCATTACAGGAATTGACTGAATGAGTGGTGTAGAATAAAACTTGTCTATTCTACCAAAAAAGAAAAAGCCCTGTCTAGAATAAAGCTGATACATAATAAAGACCCAATCTTGTCTGTCTCAATGCCACACAGGGTGGTGTACCTCTAACAGTGCAAGCTTTGCAAATGTTCAAATAACTGTTTTAAGATGGTGTAAACCAAAATCAACATGAAGAAAACCATCTGTAAACAGATCTCAAGCACCACATATCCAAGCACACTGGAGCATAGTAAAAACAAGAGCCCTCTGACCACAGGGGTAGCAAAAATCCAAAAAACTCCATCATTTACAGTAACTCTAAAAGATAGCAGGACTTTATAGTGAATATAAAAAAAACAAAATAAGAGAGTAAAAGAGAGGTTAACCATAACCTTGTTGTCACCTATGGCTGGAAATACAGAGAAATCTCAATAGAACTTGTAGAGACCACAAAGGAAAAAGATGGCAAGGCTGAAGGAGAACTTGCCGAAGACAGTTTAGCCTGTTGTTAAGATGATAATCCCAAATTACTTGTATTTCCAAAGAGCATGGAAATGTAAGCCTGGTTATTGTTCTTAATGTTCTTAATAATAATCTTTTGACCACAGAACTGACATGCAAATACTTATTAGAAAATATGACAAAATTACCCTTGATATTTAAAGGGTTATCAAGATTTGGATGTGTTTTGTCTTCATTATGTATGTTCCAAAAGTAAAATTTCATACCACGATCAACTGAATAGCTGAAAAAATGGAGTTAACCAGTATAAATCTGAGTATATAGTGCAGCTGTTGGTCAGCATGGCGGTGCACTGGTTAGCAATACCACCTCATAGCAAGCAGGTTCTTGGTTTAAACCTACCAATCAACCAGGGGCTTGTCTGTGTGAAGTTTTGCATGCTGTCCCCATGCCTGCATGGGTTTCCTCTGGATGCTCTGGTTTCCTCCCAGTCACAAGTCATGCAAATTAGGCTAACTGGCTACTCTAAACTGCCCATAAATGTGAAGGTAAGCGTTAGCCCCATGCTAGACTAGCGATCTGATCAGGGTGTACACGTCCTCACTCCCAACCTGCCCACATTGACCCCACACAGAAGAAGGCATAAAGATGTTCAAAAATCATTCTTTCAACTTTAGCAGTCAGATTTGCAGTGGATCCAAAGGCCTATCCCAGAAACACTGAGCAAAAAGCACAAATAAAGACAACAGTTTATTACAGAGCACGTATAAACACATTCAACTGCTCATCCACACCTAGGGACATTTTAAAGTCCCAATCCACAGACGGTCATGTTTTTGGGAAGTAGAGAAACCCAGAGGACCCGGATGAAACCCACAAACACATAGGTTGGCTATATGAATCTACACAGACAGCAACCTGAGCTCACCTGTGGAGCTGTGAGGCAGCAATGCTAGCTCTACCATTCTACAACCCCATTCTTAGTATTGTTAGAGAATTAGTTATGTATGAAAATTGATGGATTCTTAGTAAGCTATGCATGGCATCTGCAGACAGCTCAAATTTGAAACTGTGTCTCACCTCACACAAACCATGCCCAATTGGATCAGATCAACCTGAAAATGCATGCTGCATCATGAATATTTAAAATCCTTTAGGGTTTTCTTTCTTTCTTTTTTTTTTTTTAGTGTTTTTATAGTATTTTTAATTAACTTCTGACTGATGTTTCTGGCACATGATATAGCCACAAATTTCAGCTGTAGCTTTTATCTACAGAGACTCAGCAACAAGGCAGAATCCAATCCAAGCATATCACATTTGATGATTTAGGGTCTCGCTCTAGGTCCCATTTTTGAACTCAAAACCAGTGAGAATCTGCTCAGCCCCCATTTGAGAAAACAAAGCCTAATTGTGCAGACTACTCCATGAGTAGTTTCAGACCAACAAGTGTTTTTCTACTTTTAACAGCTTCAGTGCAGAGTTCTCCCCCCGCCTCCCTCAATGATGCACATGTGCTGTACTACAAACCCTGCTCACTGATGGGAAACATATCAGTGAGGGTAACATCAAACAGGATCCAAAGGCCTTAAAGGAGAAAGAATTGATCAAAGTCTCAATGCTCAGGGCTTCTGTGTGTGGGACTGTCTGTTTGAGTTTAAATGAAGCTGAGGCCAGGGCAAAGTGAGTGGACTCAGGAAACTAACCCAAACCAGAAATGTGTGGCTAAGAAGAAGCCAGAAGGGTCAATCATGGGTAAAACAGATCAGCAAGCCAGCATGTTTAGCATCCTGAAACCTTAGGTTGCTAAAATATAGGTTAGGATTCACACATTGGGGGAGAAACTAAACACTTGAGACTTGTGTATGATACTTTGGAGCATACAATACATTAGTTCAAAGTGATAGATAGGGTGATGCAATTAGACTGGCACATTTTGAAGTGTCGGATTCCATCGCAATTGTTCCTACAGCTACTCATCATCTAGCACTGAAATAGGTTTTCACAGTATGAAATAGAGACTTTAAAATTGGCCAAATATATGATCTATACATGCTTCTTCAGAACAGAGGCAATAAGTATGACTGATTTAATCGCTGGCTCCTTACGAGCTGTAATCAGTCCCAGGGATACACAGCGACTGCCCTCCAAACTCCCACTCGCTTGTCCATGGCACTGCCATGTGCTCAGCAGATGTGCAAGGAAACAAAGCCTTGTGTTTTCTTGTTTTATCCCAAGCCCCTTGGTCTGTGTAATGGTGTTTTCCTGACTATATCTGAACTATGACCTGAAGACTCATTAATTAAACAGAGATGCCAATTTACAGAGCAGTGAAATGGCTGTCTGGTTTTTATTATGACTCATGAACAAAACTGAGGGCTTGTTACCAGGAGAGAATTCTAGTCCATGCATATTTTGTGGCACTGAATACACTGAACACGATCATTTAATCCACTTAATTCGCTTAAGAACCATGTCGACTAAGCAGTGACTTTATGCAAACATTTCACTGAGCAGTTTAGAGGACGCGTAATGCTAAACAAACAAGCATCTTGTGAAGACAAGTCCACGCAGACCAAGACAAACTAGGACCTGTCACTGGAAATAGAACTCTTTTGACCATTTCCCATTTTGGACAGGGGTGTAAGGGATCATTCCATAAAAAGGATACACTTGAAGAACCTCTATACAAGAAGAACCTCCAATATAATTTACACACATTTGTCCCACTAAATTACTGCATATTTTAGATGGCCTTTCTAATCAATAGAATGCTATGAAATAAGTGTTTGGACACAAATTCCAGTCTATCCTACTCTGAATAGTCATACTGAAATTTTAGTCTATAGCAATGGCTGCATGTACATTTTTGTATCCAGAATAATGATTGAATGAAATTAGCACTGGAGATGCCTTCAGTAAACAACTATGTTGTAGGTCCTATCACAGCAAAGCACATTTGAATCTCAATCCAATTTCCCTCAATCCACTGCTGTGCCAAAAAATATCCATTACATCAAAAAGGTTTGCATTGCTGATTAAAATAACATTACAGATCTAATATTACTGAACTATACTGAAATAAATGATTGGTCACAAGAGCTTTACTTGCCCCACTTCCACATATAATAACCTCAAGAAGACAGATAAGGCCTATTTCCTTCAATTTGCTCCCAAGTGAGCTGACCACATTTGAACATGTAGTTACTGAATTACAAAAAAAAGAAGGGAAAAAAAAAAAAAAACTATCACAAAGCCAAAGTTGGAGGAAAGCATTTACGGTCTAGAAGTCACAAGAGGAAGTCTTTACTGTTTGTGAACAACTGCAATTAAACTTAAAAGGGTCCGAGCTCACTAACAGCAGCACATCATCTCTCCCACCCACATCTTTCCACTTTCAATAAACTTAAGAAATAAGGCCAGACATAACTGGAGGTCAATTAAATGGTCTACAAACTGCTGAAAGTATAATATGTCCGCCTGAAAGAACCCAAATTGAAATCCATATACATTTTAGCAGGGTTTTTTTTTTTTTGGAGGACAGAATGATGACTAAATATTGAACTTTACAACATTCTAGTAATAAGCTATTAATATAGATTGCACACAAATTCCTAGTGCTTGAAGGAAGATACTGCCATCAGTCTAGTACAAGGCAATATCTGCTACAGCTACATTCCTCCAGCAAACTGGCCACAGCATGAATACGGCCATTGAGGAAAGGAGAGCCAGACTGCTGCATCTACAGGGGCACAAGAAAGGGCCGTCTGGTAAGCCTCATCCCTCTCCTCTACCTCTCTCAGCTAAAACTCCTTTTTTCCTCCTGCTCCCCCCATTGCTTAACTTTAGGACTCTTTGTTCTTTGTTGATTTTCATCTCTGGTCACATTGAAACCCTGTTAATGGCCCTGTCCCTGCTCACCATTTCACTTTCGACCCCTACAGCAAGCACCTTTTGTCCCAACCAATCTGGCTTTCTACCGGGGTGATGGCCCTCCAACTGCTGAAATGATATGTGAACAGACAAAGATTAGAGATCCATAAACCTGTGCAAGTTGATTACTTTGCTAATGCTTACTTAAATTTCTTGTAAAGCATTGAAAAAAGGGCCAACCATGAAGCAGGGCTTTATGCAACTTATATATTCAATCTCCCAGCAGACCACACACCAGTGCGAAAAATTCATCACTGCTCAATACTAGCCATCTCCTTTCTGGCAGGCCTCTCGTGATAAAACCCAGGACTGGAACAAACAGTTCAACATCCCCCTGGTTGTGTGTGTAATATTGTAATTATTTCAGTTTCCATATATACAGAGCACTGTGGTCGGCCAGTGCTTGGATCTGTTGTTTTCATAGTGTGTCCCTCTCCAAGCTTAGAGGCCTTCACTTGTGTATCTTTCAGCACCTCACACAAAGTTTAGAGTCTCTGCAAATCTCTGAGGGGTACAGTGTTCACGTAAACATGACAGGATTGGGCCAATATTCCAGGGATTTAGAGAATCCCAACCACCTTCAAGCTCCAAATGCGACTGTCCTTTGGTCAGGCAGAAAATATCTCACAGTTCATTCAATTCTCACCGAGGTCAATCAATTTTGATTCAAGATCAAAATCAGGACTAAGGGGTAGTGAAAACCCAGGGTGCCAACTGCACCATGGATCCACACCACCAATTACTGTGCTCAAACTAGCCGGAGATATCAGTGAGGGATTAACTGTGTGGGTGATGAAAGGAAAGTCCCAAATATGCTGCATACATGTCCTTTGAAATTAAGGCCACAAGGTAAGTGCAAAAGAAATAAGGTTTTGCTTTCTCCAAGCAACTGTGTGAGGTGGCAGGACTGACGTTGCTTGCTTGCTGGCTTTGATCACTGTCCTGTTCAAAACTGAGCTAAACCACATTGTAACTGATACGCAGAAAGTCCTCGACGTGGGCAGCATTAAAGGGGTAGACTGTGCACAATGTTTTTGGTGTAATTTCTCTATTCATCATGGGGATTATTAAATCTTAAACTCATTTCAGTTCTGGGAAACAACAAATGTATCCCTAAATGAAAACTGTGCCCCACTTGAAAAAACAGAATCAGCATATTACAAATAAACGCAAAACAATCCCAAACATAAAGGGGCATGGGAGTATAAATTGGCAGAAATTAAATTTTATTAAAATAAAACCCAAAAATGAATATTGTATGCCTTCTCTGGCAAAGGGTGACCAAATAGAATGGAATATGAGGCATGCTTTCAACCCAAACTCGGATCTGCTTTTTCTCAGCACGACATCTGGATGCCATTGCTACCTTTGCAAACTGCTTTTTAATTGCAGCATTAATCAGATGTCCACTACGCAATTCCAAAGGTCACCTAATAAAGTAGGTGTTTATTTGATGAGTGCCTGTCATAACACTACCGAGGTGTTCGGTCTGAGCACTAACAACTCACTAATCCGAGATCAGAGCTTATTAAGCAATTAGACTCGCTCAAAAGGATAGGAAGGTTAAAATATCCTCCTTAAGTAAAGATGCTAAACTAGACAGTAATTACTTCCTATTCAAAAAACTGCTTTGTCTTAAAATATTTATTTAGTTCTCGTGCTGGGGGAAAGGTTTGCCACCACTTCTCTGGAAGCCAAAAGAATACATCAAAACAGTCAAAAAGGACTGAGAAAAGTGTTCAGTTTATCACCAGAAAACTGCAAGTCCAGACACTGCCATAAGCATCAGTAACTGACAGCTTATAACAGCAAACAGCATTTTATAACAGCAAAATTGGCCCTGCTTTCTGGGTGGGAAGAATAGCACTACTCTTTCCTCTGGAAATAAGAAACTAAACAATTATGGGTGTCTGTGAGCTCAAGAGTGTCTAAGTTGAAGAGTGTAGATAACGTTTCTCCCAAGTGTTTAAAAATGTTTTGGTCTCTCAGAGGAAGAACATGCTAGATTTCATCTGGTATGGGAATTGGTATGGGAATTGGGAGAAGACGGGTAAAATACCCAACACGTGATATATACAGTACTATATTTATTATTGGCAAATAGCTTGGCATTCAATGTGAGGTGTATTTCCGCCTCACACCCAATGTTTCCAGGATAGACTGATTCACCTGACAAGTATAAGACAGTTACTAGAGATGAATGCATTTCTTCTGTCTAAACTGATGTGGAGTTTATTAAGCCCTATGCGTTCCACCACTGTCATGTTGAAATTCCTGAACCCCTGTTGAGGATTAAGGCCTGTGTTTTGGATCAGTCATGTTGAATTCCTGACCCTCTGTTGAGCTTTAGATCACAGACAGACGCCCTCACATTCTGCTGCAGAGTTTCCGGATTTCTCAATGGTTGCAAGCTGTTAAGGTCCTGACTCAGCTCTACACCACGATGCTGTCTGGATGTTTACAGCTGAAATGAGCTTTGGTTATTGAGGATTTTTTAGCAAAATAAATAAAAATTAAATCTAGCAATATCTCATGAGTTCGTCTCTTGACACTGTTGTGGAAGTGGTCATCATACTTGAGAGAAGCAGCAGTGGCTTCCCTTTGTGCCTATTCCCAAAGGAAACATTGTTAAAAGGGTCCCCAAGAAATTTATTCGGACGGTTCCTGCTTTCTTAGAGAGTTCTACTGAGAATCTTTTATGAAAGGTAAACCCTTTGTTATAGGGTTCTTCAAGGGTGCTCAAAGAATGGTTAACCAAACAAGACAAAACATTATTTCCTAATAGTGCACTTTTCCCTCAACCATCAACCCAGACTCTATTATATGCAAGTTATGTCCGTACATCCTAATCTGTCACACTAATATTTTTTAATGTTCTGTGGCAGCTGATTGAGGATTCTAGGTCATTTGACACGGAAGACCAAAGTCCTCATCTTTTTGCAAATCTTCACTTTATGAGCTTCAACAGCTTCTTTTCTTCTAAGATCTTCTAAAATCTTTTGATCAAGCAACATTAGATGGGAATGGAATTCCACGGTCAAGCATGAATAACTACATTTTTGTGGTTTCTCATATGCCGTGGCAGGTCAATTATATAGCCTACCTGTAGTGATTAGAACACATGACTTCAATTACCATTTTTTGGCTATCATCCTAAAGGTGTGCATACTTTTCCTTTATCGGATTCATGTCAAAATTCGGATGATGGCGGGTTTATTTTCATTAATATAATATTAATGTTAATTCATTAAGCAACTGCTGCGAGGTTCCTGATGTTGCATTTTCTCCACTGATGAAACAACAAACATTAGATAAGAACTACTCCTCATGGGGTCTACCCCATTCATTCCTAATAAACTTAAGAGCTCATGTCAGCTGTCTGCATGGGGGCACATTTCAAGTCAGCACCGAAATCCCAAGGCAATCCTCAAATCACGGAGACAGATGGCTTCCCCTTGTTATTTCCAAGGCTGCTCAAGGCAGAGAGACCATGGTTCCCACTGGGAGAACAGCAGGGTTCTGTACCAATCTCACCTTCAAAGAGGGAAGCAGGAAACTCCAAATGAAGAGGGCTCAGCCTACATATTCAGCAAGCTAAGAGCAATTCCCTATGGAGACCTGAGCACAGGTATGGAGGGGGTTGGCTGATTTAGTGTGCTCTGGTTTATGGTCACCTGGTGAGGAGATCCAAATAGGCCTGTCAGGGTTTAAAGCCTCCAAGTTCGACCTCTACTCAGCCATACTGCTAGCCATACCTTTAAAATACCTGTAAAAGCATTAGACTGGGACCACCTTGCTAAGTGCTTTAGCAGACACTGTAAAAAAAAATACTGGGATGTTCTTAAGCTCTTGCTAGCAGGCAAGGTCAGAGAAGGTGTGATGCTAAGTCTGCTCCAATGGTCGATTTACTACCTCTGGGTAGCAAAGCAATAGTAATGCATTCAACATAGCTGGTGTTTTTCACCTTCCATCGCCATCTTCTTGCTGGATGGTTTTACATCTTACTTTTTTATTACTTTATAAGCTCCAGCAAGGAAAATTGTCTTTTCACATATTCTAATTTTGGAAGGAAGCTGGAATCAGAGTACAGGATAAGCAATTGTACAGCACCAGTAGAGCAACTCAAGCTCTTGCTGAAAGACTAAACAGTGGTTGGCAAGTTGTAGCTGCTGAGATTTGGGTCTTCAGCAATGCATAACTGAGTTTTGAAATTAGCCATAATACTTATTCATCAGTAAGACAAACCTAATGATGCCAATGGTGATCCAGACTGAATGGACACATTCAAGGTACGTCTTGCTTACTTAATGAAAAAAGAGCACTTGCAGTTAAGCAGCCTATATTCTTGTCCCCTTCCTTGAGCTCATGCTTCCTGTTGGGGTAAACCAAGCACTGGCACAACTGGGCCTAGTGTTGGCAGAGCTTTTCTGAAATTATGTGCTTAATGTCTAATATGAGGGGTCCTGGCGGTCATATTTGCACAATCATCCACAAGCCAGCAGGTCAAGCCAAGACCACAGCTGCTTTAAGTTTACCTCACAGCAGAGGCAGCCAATAGCAAAAAAGAAGGATGTCTTCCAGGTGTTACTCAAACAGATTAGCAGGGAGGGAAGGAGAGTAACATAACTGGAACACATCCTGACAAAACTTGGAACCGAAATGCTGCATTGGCAAATTTCTGAGAGCTTTATCTCTCTTTAATATCTGACATCTGTTGGCAAGCATGTGGGATATGTTTCCTCCTTCAGTCTGGAGCTTTAACACAAGACTCATCATCCTCATCATGATCAATCACTCCATATTTTAAAATGTTACCAGACTAGAATCCAACATGATATATGGTGGAGCTGTTTCTCAAACATCTGCTCATGCCTCAAAATTACAAATTGCACCTTTGTTGCTGTGAAATATTCGTCATCCAAGTGTTTACTTGGACTCTGAAACTAGAAGGCAATTAGTTACAACAGCTATTCATCAACAGGTTGGACTGTTGGAACTCTAGATAACAAAATGTCCTCAGCAATCTAGTCATTATACACAAACATGCTACTACCATTGTATAAACAACATAACCCATTTCCACCCTGAGGTTGATTATTTTCCTACAACAGTACATTTCAGGATTTATAATCCTTTTTATGTTCTACTGGGGAAATTTGCCAATGATTACAAGTTTTAATTGTTTAAAGTTACATCTAACGTTGTGGAACATCCAGGAAACAAGTTTGCTCCATTATAGCAGCCATAAATAGTCATTGCGTAACCAGTTTCTTTTTTCTGCTTCCTCTTGAAGTTAAAAAGCCAAAAAAAAAAAATGCAACTTCAGGACAAAGAGCTTTAATTTTTGCTCAAGACTTACCTCTGATGGAGAACCTACTGACTGCTAAAGTACTGCCATTGCAGACTTAAAAATATATAAATGTTAAATAAACATCTCCTGGAAGAAAGATACACCATATCAATGACTATATGCTTTCCTTTATTAAGTAACAAGCATCATGTAACAGAAACCTGCACCTCGTACATCCTTGTCAGCCCCTTTACGAGCTTTAAGCCTGGCTCACATTCTGCCTCACTTGTTAGTCATGATGGATAAACGCTTTCTGCCAACTGCATAAATGTAAATGAAAGGAATTATGAAATATTTAATGAAATGTTTATGTAAACTCTATTTAGCTGTCTCAGAAGACCTCAAAAACTCCTGAAGGCTTGCTAAGTCTGTCCCAAAACCCACAGCACACTCCAGGAACAAGGAACAAAACCACAAGTCCGTTTTGCGGTCAGGGCAGAACAGACATTTACAAATCACACACAAAAAAAAAAACACAATCCACAGAAAAATTGGCAAAAACAGAAACTGAGAATTGTAATGCATACACACTGACTTTTTAAACCACTGAATAAATAGCTAACCCTAATTGATGGGTTTCTCCATAAACAGCTAGGGACAGGGACGGACTGACGCCTGCAACTGATGTTCTGGGAGAAAAGCTTGCATGTCTTTATATCATCTTTGAAAAAATATTTGCAGAGCCAGAGACAAATAAAAATTAAAGAGTCATGCATTCTATGACTTCTTTTCATTTAATAAATAATAATAATGAAAAAAAAAGACTACCTAGTCTAACTTTATAACAGATTTTTTAATGTGTTGTAATAAAGTTAACGATATTCAAATGTAATTTTTTTTGTTAATACTTAAAACATTCAGCAATATATTTCAGTGCAACTCATGGCATCTCAAATAACAGCTCAATGCTTTGGCTTTCGAGAATTGTGCTACTTCAGAATAGTCAGTTTAAAATGAGTCAGTGAATCTGGACAGCTAAGGAAAAAAGCTATAAAAACTGTTCCTAAAGTTGCACATGGAACTTTTTTTTTTTGGGGGGGGGGTGTTCAGCATAAGATCAAACACAGAAAGCCAAGCTTTTTCCTTCCTAAAAAATCTGATGGGTTCTTAAAGTGCTTAAATTATTTCTTTAGATTTATGAGATATTATGATGTGCATTTGGCATGTTGACACTTTTCCAACATTAACATCCTGGGGATATTAAACTCGGATGAACAACAGAGCTGACAGGAATGGCCGGCTCTGGTATTGTTCAGCAGTGTTACACTCTTGCTGCACACAGTCACACTGTGGTTCAGTATGTCAACAGAAAATAAAGACGCTAGCCAGACTCAAATAACATAAAAGCAGTGTTAATAAAGCAGTGTTAATAAAGCAGTGTTAATAAAGCAGTGTTAATAAAGCAGTGTTAATAAAGCAGTGTTTGCTGTGTGGCTTAGGCCTTGTTCTACCTTCACAATCGAAGATATTGAGTTCAAATTACAGCATCACCTGTCTGCCACTGTCGGGCCACTGAACACTCTAGTGCAGTGTTTTTCAACCGGTGTGCCGCGGCACACTAGTGTGCCGTGAGAGGTCGTCAGGTGTGCCGCGTAAAAATCCCCCCCGGCGAAACATTTAACCTCGCGTTGCGTGCACCGAGAGCGCACAAAGCGCGCAACGATTACGCACTCAATTTCCCAAGATTCCCTAGGCAGTACCCGGATGTGTTATATACCGTTGGAAAG
>JAQMCW010000009.1:14944426-14962404 GCA_030068335.1 Chrysichthys cranchii
GAAATTGATTGTTTTAGCACAGAAAACATGATTTTTTCATGGCGAGCTGGCTGTCTATATATTCCTGAGAGTCTCAGATTTCAGGGGACATGTAACATTACTATATTACCGCACGATGAAAGGGGCGGAGCCTAAGAAACAAAAGGGGCGTTACTGCTGTATCCCGGTACCGGGTCGCCTGCAAGTTAACAGATTAAACGCCGATATCCGCCCCCCCGCTCGCAACAGTTGATCGCTGACCCCCAACCCCGGTGTGCCGTCGTATTTTCCTGAGACAAAAAGTGTGCCGTGGCTCAAAAAAGGTTGGGAAACAATGCTCTAGTGTTAATAGGAAAACCATGTTCCAAGTAGAGCATAAAACACATTCATCAATAAGTTTGAATTATTCAGGTCTTATTTAGGGATTGTCCTGGTCCACAACTTCCAGGGCTGTTTGCTTTTTGCATTAAATTGGGCATAACATGAATTAATGTTTATGCCAGTCAAGAGAATGATGGGATAGGTATATTTCAAACAACAAAAAATGTGGGAAAAAAATGTAGGAACTAGTGAGCTAATGCCATCATCTAACAGATTAAAACTACATTATAATGAAGTTATGAATAAGTCATAGCTCAGTGGTTCAGTGAAAGTTTATAAATACAAATACAAAGCCTATAAACAGGATGAATTAGGGCAAAATATGGCAGGCATTGTGGTTAAGACATTGGACTACTGATTGGAAGGTCGTGAGTTCAAATCCAAGCACTGCCAAGCTGCCACTGCTGGGCCCTTGACCAAGGCCCTTAACCCTCAACTGCTCGGTTGCATAAAATGAGATAGATGTAAGTTGCTCTGGATGAGAGCATCTGCCAAATGACACTAATGTAATGTAATGGTTCTATAACAATTACTGTACATACTTTGGAAGCCTCTGAACAGGAGTTAATTTTTTTTTTTATTATTCTTTGAAATGAATATCGTGTACACACACACACACAAACACAAACACAAACACTTAGTGTAATTTTTTGGAGACATTAAATAAAACAGGATCCTTAACTACAGTATCATTTTCCACATTTTTCAATGCAACAGTGTTAAGCTTTTTATTGTAAACCATCATAAATTGTAGAAATGGTTTCATGTTTTGGGATATATTTTTGTCATTACTGATTCATTACTTAAGCCTACAAGCTGGAAGCACGTGTGCTCAATTTATAGGTTTTTATGTAAAATGTCTTCCTATCTATTGGCAGAGAAAAATACCGTATGCATCTTAATATGTACAGTGGAACATCTGGTCAGGAACTTAATTCATTCCGAGACTCTGTTCGTGACCCGATTTGTCCATAACCTGAATAAATGCTTCCCACTGAAATGAATGTAAATACAATTAAATGTGTTTCAGCCCTCAAAAACATGTTTTTAAAGTGTATTATGGGTTTATGTGTCGCAATAAAACAGATTAAAATTGAAATAACCTTAATTCTAGAAAAATAAAAGTGAATTAAATAAACAGATGATTTTAATGCACGTTCCCTTTGCGGTGGATACGCAGTTGCTGGCGTAGGTGGACGGTGGCAGAGGGATATGGTGGCGGTTCTCATGTTTTGTGATTATTTCTTTCTTTATGTCAACTGTTATACGCTTAGGCTTCTTACTCTGACTACCATTTCCACTTTCTTGGGACCCATAACGAAGGATTATAGTGCAAAAATGCAGAGAAACACAACGAAAAAATGCATTGAACACATTCACACCACGAGTCCGTGAAAGGAACTGAATGTTTGTGCCGTGAAGTGTGTGTGAAGCGGTGGTGGAGGGATGTAGTGGTGATTCTCATGTTTTGTGATTATTTCTTTCTTTATTTCAACTGTTATATGCTTAGGCTTCTTACTCTCACTACCATTTCCACTTTTTTGGGACACATAAGGAAGGCTTATAGAGCAAAAATGCAGAGAACCACAATGAAAAAAATGCTGTGAAGATTTTTTTTAAATGAGTTTTAAGCACAGGAAAAAAAAAATCAAAGTTTGAACCATCCTTAATTATACAAAAACTTACTGTAAACAACCAGGAAAACTAACATTGCATGAGTTGACTTCTGGCGCTAAGGAAGTACGGAGGAAGATGATGACCGATTAAAAGGGACATGCATATCTTTGTTAGGTGCACAATACGCAATTGCGCAATACACAGACAGAAAATGTGAAAACATTGGTGCGTATGAAGTGAAATGGGGAAATGGCCAGGGCTGTGTTTGTTCGACACCCGATTATGTGGTCATGACCAGATGCGAAATTCTGGAAGATTTTGTGGTCGGGAAGCGATTTGTTCATCTTTGGAGGCATTCGTGACCAGAGGTTCCACTGTATTTTTATAGCATTTTAATCTAAATAAATTAAATGAAATAAACCATAACATTGTTGTCTGAGCCCATAAGACACTATGACCTGCATTTTTAACTCACTGAACTGAGATTTGTCAAATAATATAAAATCTAGCAAGCCAACATAATTAATGTTTAATGGAAAAAAGGGCAGTTAGCATATCTATTGACATTTATCAAATGTGTTAGAGCTGGTCAATAATCTCATCCTCCACCAGAATATTTGTTCCACAAAACCTAAATAATTACAGACGGTTCCACTTACCTAACTACAGTCAGCTCATTATATGCAGTGTTGTTGCATCAGATGGGAGAGGCATGGGTCTGGTAGACATCCTGCTGCTGCAGATGATGCGAATTATCTGCATATTGATGAGCAGTGCATATGTGTATGGCAGTCATTTCAGAGTTGGCTAAAGCTCAATGATCCTTGCACAATCCTGCTGATATTTCCTTGCAGCTCTGTAACATTTGGTAACAACTTGGTAACTTTTCTTGGTAACTTAGTCATTGTCTAATGTCTATAATTATTTTTGTCTAATCTACTTAAAACTTTCCTGTTCTTATTCATAAAGAGGGCAATATGGCAATATTTTTTCTATGGTGATGTGAATAGCTTAAAAAGCATCTGCACAAGCAACAACAAATTTCCAATTAAATGTACAGTATTGTAAGTACCATTAAAGAAACTTTAGCAATCTTTGAGATGACACACAAAACACTGGCGTTGATCGTGGTATTAGCAAGTTTTGGCAACAAATTAGCTTAAGTAGCATGCACTGACATGGAGGCGAGAGAGGTGGAGAGACTAAACAACAAAAGCTCTGCTGTGTCACTCTTTAGCTGGAGAGGACACAAGGGTTAATTTCTACTTGCACTACTAACAGCTGGTAGTAAAATTATAATTATAATGTAGATTAAGAAGTGTCTTTAAAAAAAAAACCCACTTCGTTACAAAACAAAAAATCTTGTATAGCACCAAAGATCATGTTAATTATAAATATTAATATGCTAGTCATTCAGGGTGGAATTTTCTTTAACTTCCCTTAAACTTTGAAAGCAGTGGAAACTCACAATGAAAAGTTACCTACTCCGCAGCTTTCATTCTACAGTATAAACACCACATTTAACAACCACAAGATAAAGACTTCCTAACAATACATGCAGAACAAAATGGAGACACCACACATTGATTAAACTGAATGAGACCAAAGCCCCTTGGAGGGAAATGGTGACCCAAGTGAAGCAAAGAAAACACAAGAGAAGCCACTTGGTGCAACAATAGAGAAGGATTGAGTATCTCCGGTAGCAAGGAGAGCGACTGAGGAATGATCTAGGTGGCCAGGCTGATAATGGGGCTCTTCAGTCAACGGCTCTGTCCCAGATTACAGAACAAAGGGATTTCTTTAAGCATCTGAATGTGTTTAAAAATCCCCCTGGCACTGTCTCCGTGGAGGGTCAAGTGCTATCTTACTTGACTGAAAGTAGCCACAAATGCTTCAAAAATGTAGAACAGAGCATCAGTCATTAGATATTCATTCCGCATTGAGAAACATACACTAAATTGTACCAAATTTAAATAAAACCTAGAGCTCAGAGGGGTTTTGCTTAAACCAACAGGTAAAACCTGTAAAACGTTATTTAAACCTGTAAATCTGACTACATGGTGCATACATTCCATTAGCTATAGCTAAGCTTACTCATACAGCAAGTTATTTGGATTATCCGGTTTGTGGTAATAGCCACAAATCATTTAAAAGTGGCTTGCTTCTGGAAAACTAAAATGAACCCACAGGGTAACCAGAATAGCAAAGCAAAGGGGTTAAAATGTGTGCATGTACACGAGAGTATATAGCATTAGAAAGCCTCTGTGTGTGTGTGTCTGTGTGGGTGTTGCTTGAAGACAATTCTAAGAGAAATCATTTACAAATCACTGTCAAGCATTATTACTCTCCGAACACCTCACAGTACCAATAGCTTCATCGTCCATTCTCTCAGCTTACTGAGAGAAAAGAAAGACCAAGCAAATCAACTGGAAAAGCAGTCAAAGTTCCATAGTCCTGGCATCCCGATTGCTTTTCCAAGCAATGACGCTGCTAAGACTTGGAACGTCACAACCACTGTCAGTTTAATTGAGGGGGTTAGACACATCCTGGGTAAGGATCATCTCCCGCTGACATTTACAGCTCATTTTTTAAACAGCCCCAAACCCATGGAACGCCGATCTGCTAGGTCTCAATCTTCTTGTGAAAAGGCACACATTCACTGTCGGCTCAATCACTCTTAGCAGCTTTTTTTCATGGGAAAATCACAGTATCCAAGGCACAGTCTGGTCAGGTGGATAAAAAAAAAAAGGGAAGTGTGGTGGCGGTGATTACAAATTCGAGCTTTGGCTGAAATCACAAAGAAAGAGATGAATCAGTAAAGTTGGATGTCTAGGTGATTCTTCAACACTGAGTATACAAGAGTTTGGTTTTTTTTCTCTAAACTAAATGGGAAAAGGGAAGTCAGTCTATACATTGGCACTGAGGCAAACATGTAATTTGTTACACTGAGTTACTTTCTCCCACAACAAAGAGAAGCCCTGCAACACTCGCAAAGAATTCAGCGTTAACAGTTAAACTATTGTCATCTAGTGAATGAAGTGATTATGGGCTAAATCAGGTATAGAAATAAAAAAAATCCAAAACAAAAGCAGTCCCTAATGCAAGACCTTCTTAAAAACTGTTCTTTACTGAAGAGCAGCTGCTGCTGGCTCATGTGAACAATGTTTCCAATGCCAAAGTAATCTCATTCATTCTTACTGGGGAGAAGGCCATTTACCAAACTACAAACACACAGCAATGCTAATTATACTGCCATGCTTGTCGTATAATACACAATATGCATAAACCTCCCATTCATCATCACTATTTGCCATAATTTAAGGAGTTATACATAGGACGTTAAAATGACTGGCTTTTAAACAGTCTAAGGCTGGCTTTTGCACCAAAAGCAAACTGACAAACATAGCCAGCTAACTAATGCTGCCTGTTGGATCATGTCACATTAGCTAACTAAATTTAGCTGCTGAAATAAATTCTGTTCCTATTCAACAAAATGCTCACTAGTCTCTCAGCTTTACCAAAAACAAACTTTTGCTTTTAAAATAAGGTTTGCTTTCCAAGTGCAAGATGACCAACATAGCTAGCTAGCTAACTCAAGCCTCTTATCAATTTACCTTACATTAGCTTTTTAAATCTAATGATTGAAATGACGTCTGGCAATCTCTGAACACTCTATGCACATGTGACTGTTAATCAAAACTTTAAGTGAAACTTTATTTGGAAACATATTCTTTAGCTGGAGTGACATTTTCTAGAATATATTGGATAACAATACAGTGTCTGTTAAATATAATGTTTTATACCGCAGTGCTGTTGAATTCTCAAATCTGACTAGTAAGAAGGTGTTGATTCACACCAGCTGCTTTGACAGCAGGTCCAGCTGCAAGCTAAATCACAGGTTTACATTAATATGCTTGTTCGAATAGGTTATTATTTCTACAATAACAGCTAATTCAGACATTTGCATATTAGATGCACCACAAAAAAACAAAACAAAAATGTACTACAAAAAATATACAGTGGAAGCTTGGATTGCGAGTAACTTAGTCTGCAAGTGTTTTGCAAGACGAGCAAGAAATTTTTAATACATTTTAACTTTTAACAAGCGATGTCTTGCAATACGAGTAGTATGCATACGCTTCATCTGTCGAGCCTCACGTGATCACAACTTCTCTCTCTCTCACTCACTCAGTGCGGGATTGTGGCTCACTCGTATAGTCACCATCCGCGCTAGCATACAAAAAGACTGAGGAATCCCTCACTTCAAATGAGATCAGGGAGATGTGTAAAATGTGGGAAAGAGTGCAAAACTTTGTAGAAAAGCACCACCCGAATAAGGCAGAAGCAGTGGGAGTGATGAATCTGTTTAATGACGATGCAATGTCGCATTTCTGAGAAATCCTCAAAAGGAGGCAAAAGCAGCCATCATCGGATAGTTTCCTTGTTAGTCACATGAATAGAAAAACATTCCAGTGAGCCGACAGACTGCAGTGATTCTGTGAGTTGTAGTGAAAGTCAAAAGTCAAAGTTCTCTCTTGTCCCCCTCACACCAGCCACGATTCTTTTTAAAGGTAAAATGCAGGTTATTTTGTTTTTGTCAGGTGTGGTGGGGTTGAATAACAAGAAACAGAAACTTGGTCGAAACCAGAGAAAGCAAACACGGGAATAGTCAGGCTTGGCAAGAGCGCGGAAAATGTCAACTAATGGTCTTGGCATGCTTGTGTGAGTTTTTTTTTTTTTTATAGCTCCCGCAATCAGCCCCAATCCGTTACACCTGTTGCCACCCATGTGACGCGCCGTGGTGTTGCGGAGGAAAACCAGGAAGACTACTGTCTTTAGCGGTGGGAGTTCTCTGACATGCACCACTATTGGGAGTGCTCAGAACAGGTGCGCTGAATGTGCGGTCCGAGCGGACAAATTCATGACAGTTTTATGTATTTTTACTTTATATTTTGTATTATATTTTGTCACTTTTATATAAATATTTGTGGGTTGTGGAACGAATTATCTGAGTTTCCATTATTTCTTATGGGGAAACGCTCTTTGATATACGAGTGCTTTGGATTACAAGCACGTCTCCAGAACGAATTATGCTCGCAATGCAAGGTTCCACTGTATATCTAAAAAATACGCAACTCTTAATATGGTAAAGTTTTCTGTAAAGTTACGTTTGTTTAACATTTTGGGAAGGAGTCCCCAGTGCAAATGCTTTGTAACAGATGGATGTAAGACTGTTCCTTCAAATTGCCTTAAGTTTTCAGACAATGAAACTTCCCAGGACAAAGCACATTGTGTTCTCATTAACAAGAAAAGCTGCCTGTTTTGTCTAATTAACACTGAGAAGAAGATATTCTGTGTGATAAATGCTCCTCAATCTTAAATGTAGCTAAATGTAAACATAACCGGTAAAAAGTACGACATGCTCTTTAATCTACAAGAAACTGTTAGCCTTAGTAGCATCCAAATTACTGTGGTGTAAGAATAAAACACTTCAAAACGTGCCGTTTCTTCGCATCACGTCACATCTCACCAACCTTCCACTCATTATTTTCTTACAAATGCTGTGTTGTGTTTTATTCCTTGGATATTGTATAACTGATTGCTGTTAACAATATAAGCATACCTCGCACACACAAAATCATAAGCGAATGACTGTCCCATTTTTCCCAAACTACAAACAAATTCTAAGAAGAAGAGCTGTTCCAACTACATGTTAAAGTTTGAAATCCTGTTAAGATTATGGGCTAAAAGTATTAACTAACCTAAACAAACAAAATCCAAGGCAAAAACAAGAATACACATGGAAATAAACTTCATCCATCTGTTTGGGAATACAGATTAATAAAAGACAAGCAGGAAACTTAACTGCCTGACACAGAATACATCATAGCGACTCATGTAATAAGACAAGGAGGAAAAAAATAGCCAAAATGGTCAGCCAGAAATCCTCTTTAAGCTGCTGCATGCACAGACTTCATCATCTGGCTCCTATTAATTGGCTAAGTTTAGGAGTGCCTACACAGTGTGTGTGTGTGTGTGTGTGTGTGTGTGTGTGTGTGTGTGTGTGTGTGTGTGTGTGTGTGTGTATATACACAGCGAGGGTTCAGTGAAATCTGAGAGAGCTGAGCTAGAAGAGGGGATGTGTGCATGTCGTCTAGCAAAACAGAACAGGTCACTTCTGACTGCTGACCAGTGAGATGTGGTCCCAAGCTGAAATTCCACCCTGGGAATCTGTCAGGAAATATGGAAAAATGTAAGTGTGTATATGTATGCATGTGTGAGTGTATGAGTCAGTTTATGCTGAATGTCATGACATCAGATGTGCACATATGTGAACAAGAGTGTGCGTGTATGCATGTATGTGTGTGTGTGTGTGTGTGTGTGTGTGTGTGTGTGTGTGTAAGAGAGAGAGAGAGAGAAGCTGGAGAAGGTGAGTGAACTCTAAACATAAGCCACGAATGACTGCAGATGCAGAGTAATTAAAAGCAGATGCAACCAAACAGTTTTTCACTTAACAGATACCTTCCCAGTTTCCACTGCCTTGTCTTTTTTTCCCCCCTTCAACAAAATGATTAATATTTTCTAACCTTCACAATCAGTGCCTTTGTATCCATAACTGACCTTAAGGGGGGGGAATCAGGCATTTCAGTGATTGAAGAAATGCAATACATATCCCAAAACAGACTGCAGACTTGTCAAAACGGGTCAGGCCTGATTAGTCAACCTGTAGATTCCTGCCAAGTCGACACAGATGTTTCTCCTTTGCAATTCAGTCGGTTTTAATATAAAAGGATTTGAGAAATCACACCTTTTTTTCTGTGTCATCATGTTGGCCATGCTAATATGCCATAGAGAAATCTGATCGTTCTAATAATATTTCTAATATTGTGCTCCATCATGGACAATAATTGTTACTACTACATGAAAGAGCATATCATTATACACATGTACATACATCAACACCATTCCAAGACTTAAGCTGTTGCCTCAGTGGTTGCATAGTGTTGTTTGATAGGCTCCATCAACACTGCTGAACATGGTCTGAAAATGTTGTGGATCCAACGCAGCCATCAGCAGATCCATTTCTGTCATTACTGTAATGCTATGTCGGTGAGAGCTGAGCAGTGCGGCTGCAACAAAGCTTTTTCATCTGCTAGGAGATTTTATCACCGTCTGCACGCTAATGGTATTTTCACCAATCGCAAAAAAACCCCAGATGTTATCTCCAACCAGCAGCAGGGATAACCCTCATCGTTAAGGTGGCTTACAGATGGTAATTTCATCTCAATGCCTGGGTTAAAACAACAGTCTCCATCTAGTAAATACAGGACCTTTTCTTTAAGTGAAAACAAAAGAAAAGTTAAAATAGGGGTGGGGAATAAAAAAAAAAAAAATTTTAAAAAAACCACATTCTGAGATGTGTTTAGTGTGCAGAAATTGTATTTTCTAAAAATGTATTTTAGAAAGCTGAAAACATTGCATGCATCGGCTAGTTGTACAATTCTCGCCTACGGTAGCCTTCTGGCCTCCATCACCAAACTACGATTAGCAAAGCATTTGTGTGTAAAGAGCAGCCGACTTTGTCTAACAGCTTGTTAAACTTTTGCTACTCGTACGTCATTTCCTGGTATAACATTTTAACTACTCTTAAAAACACTAGGAAAAAAAACTAGCATTGCTTATAGAACGGGTGGTTTTTGAGGTCAACCACAATAAGAAATCATATTCATTAGAACTTCTATTCATGTCCATGCTTTAAGGCACACTGCAATTAAGAACACCTCTCTCTCAAGTCGACCTTTTCATACAGAAATCATCATCAAATGAAGCAACAAAAAAAAAAAAAAAAGGCAAGTGTTTGATTCCGACCCATTTGTACTAATTAAGGTGGATAACAGCAGTAAACAGCCTAAGAGTTGAGAAGAAAAAAATATATAATTAACCACACAAACTAAAGTTGTCCATGACATATAGTTACACACTTGAACAAGTATGCACGATCCACAATAAGACAGTGTCCTGTGTGTGTTTACGGGCTAAATTAACAACAGACGGCAGAATGCTACAAAAATGGCCCGTTAGAGGGCCAAACTGCTTAAGGCCGCCTTTAAATGTCTCCACAGCACATGTGGAAAACGGATGGAAATGTCCATTCCTATCAACTAGAAATGGAATAAAAATAAACAAATGGTAGCATATAAAAAGCGAAGCTTGGGTGCCAAGGGAAAGTGTGCGACTTTTCAGTTTCTTAGAAGCCTATAAAAACAGAGGCACAGATGCTGAAAAGAACATTTAGTTACAAATAGTAGGATAGCGTAGCATTGCAAAGTTCCTAATTGAATTCTTAAAGAATAGTACATTCTTCAGCACACAAGCCTTTGTGATCTTTTAGTCTACACTCTTATGACAAAAGGTTCAGGTTAGCACCCTAAACTATTCTTAAGATCATCCACAGAAAAAGGGTAACCCAGCTTAATGGTTCTATGCAGAGTCCTGCAAAAGAAAGGTTTTCTTAAAAAAAAAAAAAAAAAAAAAAAGTACAAAAAGTACAAACCACTTTGAAGGTTAGATCCATTAACCATCCAAAAACCCTTGAGGAACCTTATTCCCCCAACAAGTATACCAAGCCTGTTGTGTTTTTCTCCATGCTGGTGGCTCATTCAAAACATGTGCTGGTTAAAACTGCGGCTTATGGAACAGCAAAGTTTCAGCTGCTTCAGAAATTTCCTTGTGTTTCTTAAACCAAGGAATTTCCCAAAGCTGACTGGAATTTTGAAGAAAGTTGAAAAGACTGTCTCTTCACTGAACAATGCCTTCAGGGTTCTACAGAGAGCCTTGCAAAAGAAAGGTTTCTTTTAAAAATATAAAAAGTACAACCCACTTTCAGCGCTAGATCTGTTAACCATCACTTTTGAGGAACATTTTTTTCCAGTGAGCATACCAAGTTTGTTGTATTTTTCTCCATACTAGTGGCAAGTTAAAACTGTGGATTGTGGACCAGCAAAGCCTCAGCTGCTTTGGAAATTCTCTCACGTTTCTTAAACCAAGGAATTAAACCCAAAGCTAACTGGAATTTCAAAGAAAGATGATATGAATGTAATTTTTTTTTACTGAAGATTAACATATTTCAACAGTCCGATTACACAGACTAAACTATTAGATGAGGTCTTGCATCATCTATGCATAGTCAGAAAATATGCTGGGTGTACTGGGGTCATGTGTACAACAATTGTTGAAAGGGTAGGAAATTATAATTAAATTTATAATCACAGTCCTTCAGAATTCTTGATCAGTCAGGAGGCATTGAGTAACTTTCCATAACAGCCCAATGCTGACTGAAGTTCTGGCTGCAAGGCAAAGAACAGTAATACAGTGGGACCTCGCCTCACGAACTCGTGAATCTCGTTCCAAGACTCTGTTCGCGACCCGATTTGTTTGTGACCCAAATCAATTTTTCCCATAGAAATGAATGTAAATACAATTAATGTGTTTCAGCCCTCAAAACATGTTTTTAAAGTGTATTATGAGTTTATGTGTGGCAATAAAACATAGCATTAAATTAAAATAACCTTAATTATAGAAAAATAAAACTAAATTAAACCGATAATTTTGATGCACGTTACCTTTGCGATGGATACGTAGTTGCCGGCGTAGGTACATGGTGGCGGTTCTCATGTTTTGCGATTATTTCAACTGTTATATACTTAGGCTTCTTACTTTCACTACAATTACCGCTTTCTTGGGACCCATAATGGAGGCTTATAGTGCAAAAATGCAGAGAAACAACAACAACAAAAAAAAAAAAAATGCACTGAACACATTCACACCACGAGTGCTTGACCAAAACTTAAGGTTTGTGCCACGAAGCATGGGTTGGTTTCTTGTACGTCAGTCGAGGATTTGTTTGTTGGTCGGTTCAAAATCTGCTCGGGAATTTAGTCCATACGTCGATTTGTTTGCCATCCAATGTGTTCGCAAGCCGAGCATCCACTGTACACAGAAATATGAACGCTCTCATTCTAATATCTAATACCTTTTTATAGTAAAAAAAATTACATAAAGACTTGTATGGAAGATGCTCCACATACACAGACTAAAAATTGTTGAAATGGTGAGGTTCAGTGTTAGCAGGCATTTCTTTAGTGTTTATGGAAGGAGCCTCTTGTGCCAATGCTGGACGTAAAGCTGTAAACTTTTAAGTTTTGACTGAAGATAGTGCAGGTTCCATAAGAGAGAGAATAAAAAAGTAAAGGCAAAACGCATTTAAAGGCTTTAATAGATGTTAGTGTGAGAAATTGAATACATCATTCTTCCACATAGTCTAGGCTGACCAGACGTCCCCGGTTTCCGGGGACAGTCCCGTTTTTGATGCCCTATCCCCAGCTGCACATGTCCCCGATTTTGGCTGTGCCACCCCCCACTCGTAGATCGTCCCGGCAGTGGCAACATTTTAACAACTCCACCATCTCCCGTCCCCCCCGTCCCCGACCCCATCCCCGTTTTTACCGAAATGTCCCCGGTTCGCTTCCCAGAAAGCTGGTCACCTTAACATTGTCCCCATGCAAGACGATGAATTTGTTCAGTTAACTTCTGTATTCCCACAGAGGGGTTTTGTGGCTGCTCCTGAAGCCAGGTGAGGACCGCTTAAGTTACTTCCTCAGAGTGAATCTGCTGCCATGCACCTCCTTCAGTGGACCAGAGATGTGAATCGTTTGCACCAAATCTGGGCTGTAACATGGATGTGGAAGACGTTTGAAACCGTCTCTACTATCCGTGCATTGTCAGTGGTAGCTCAGTGGTTAAGATGTTGGACTACTGATCGGAAGGTCGGGAGTTCAAATCCAAGCACCGCCAAGCTGCCTCTGTTGGGCTCTTGAGCAAGGCCCTTAACCCTCAATTGCTCAGCTGTATAAAAATGAGATAAATGCAAGTCACTCTGGATAAGAGCATCTGCCAAATGATGCTAATGTAATGTCATGGTGTAGCAACACTTATTTCGACACCATTCCTCTTCTTTTGCTCCGAATTGCAGGTTTAAGTTTATTTCACAGCAATTTGCACTGTTCACTGTTTGCCCATGCACCTGAAAATGCGCTGGAATAGACATCTTTATGTCCCAAAAAGACGTGAACGTGATTTTCTTGGGGTAGGGCCGACTTTTGAATTTCTTCTTTGCTGGAGAAGACAGAGGTCTCCACTTCATGCTTTGTCGTTTGTTCTCCAGGTCACTGTGCAATTTAAAATTGCCTTTACTTTTTGATTCTCCCTTGTATAACCGTTAAAGGCAAAAATAAGACATCCGAAGTGCAGTTCTTTAATAAACGAAAAAATAATCATTTACAAAACTTGTGCAGTATAAAAGGAATAAAACACTTTAGCACATCCTGTTATCGGACAATGAGCAGCTTGCGTCATCACAAAGGCTTTATTTTCCTAGAAACAGCACACTTCTTTGTGTTTTATTCTTTAGTTACAATAGATTACACTACAATCTCACCCATAAGTTTCCAAAAGTGAGTTTATTTCTCGCATCTGGACAAATAAATGAGGACAGCACAGGAGAGTTTCTGTCAGGTTCCTTCAAGGATTCGTGTGACAGCAATATGATCACTTGTATCAGATATTTATTTATAGAAAACTGCAATCATTATATAACGGCAAATATAAAGCATGAGGTTTAAAAACCAGATGTAGCGGTCATTGTATTGGCCAATTATAATCATCAGCCTGTGAGACCACACTCTTCAGTTTACTTTATTTTTTTCTCCAAACAGGTTCAGTAAGAGACAGTGCAGATGATGTAAACCACAGGGACTAAACTTTTAAAACACTTCCAAAGCATCCATCATCCATGACTGGAAATATTTTTTAAAAAGCTGGTACTCTTTTAAACACTTGTTAAAATCGAAACATATTTTCCGTGAAACAGGCTTGACACATACGAGAGAAAAGCTTTAGCCTTTGGGTGCAGTCTGATGTGGTGTCTTATTGTTCACACATGTTTTTATCTTGATTTATTTGTCTGTTATATGTCATCATTCAAGTCCCCAGAACTTTTCTAAACAAAATTCCACCCATGGTCTTGATACATTTAGTAGTACTGAAGAGTTCATTTCAAGTGCACTAGAAACAAACTGTATCCAGTGCCGTGCCTAACACCATGCTCTCAAATGTTAAACAAAAACGTATTTCATCCTCTTCTGTCCATCAGTGCAGCACATAATTGGAGGACATTTCAAATACATTCTTTGTTCTGTGCCAGGACTCCAAAAACCTTCACTCATTGCTTTCTCCTTTGTTTTTTAGCTTCTCCTGTGTACTTCAGCACATGGCTGAGGTGCCACCTGATGAAATGCCAGATCTCTAGAGAAAACAGCTGGAGGACCTCAAATCAGTGAGGACAGATGCATGATGGATGCACATAAAAGACTCTATGTGCTCCAACGTCATTTGGCTGACTTTTATAATCTGTCTCAGGTCTCCAGCAAATGATCCTCTACATGTCCCTGATAAAATCATGCGGAGGGTTAACAGATGTTATCTAGACAGGCTGAGCTGGAGGGATACGTCACTGAAGGGGAGGCAGCAAGAAGCAGAAGGCTTTGTGAAATTGCATACCTGGCCTAGCTGTGGATCATCTTCAAGAGTGAGCTGTAAAAATGTTCATTCGACGTGACAATGTGAAGTTATGTCAAAACTCTGAGAAAGGAAAAATAGAAAGGACAGTAAAACTTGTCTTGCAAATCAAAAGTAAACATGAGGTAAGGAAACATCTTGAAAAGGAGACATTAGGGCAATAACTTTTAGAGTGAAAAGCACAATAAACCCGACATGTTCTCATTATAGAACAGTTAGTTCTCACTCCTTTTGTATGTATTTGCTTTATGGATGCTAAATGAAGAACACAATTTTCATCTTGCTACTCTTGCAAAAAAAAACAAACAAAAAAAAAAAAAAGCTGAGAAACCACAAATCGCATGACTGAGTGAACAGTAACACCTGTTTTCATATCGCTGAAATGATTAACCAGCAAACTGCAGCCAAAAAAAAAAAAAAACAACCCATAAACCCTATCTTTACTTCAAAGTCATCATTCGAGTGCTTGCACCTCCCTTTCCACGTTTAACAATCTGAATGGACATTTGTGGCTTGTTGAATCTTTTTGATGTCAGATTTGAAATGCTTCCTTTTATCCACATTTGAAAGTTGCACCCATAAACCAGCCCCTGAGCATACCAATCTTTATCCCTCGCCTTGGAAAAGATTAACAGCTCCTTCACATGCACACACACAGTCCAACCAAACCTCAATGTCATTACATCAACAGTGCCTTTGATTAGCATTAAGGCACTGGTCTGAAAACATAATTTCTTTAAAGAGTCTGAAAATACACCAGCTAAATAATCAGTCATTTCCTCAGCTAAAAACACCTCATGGTATTTATGGACAGACTGGACTCGTTTTGGGGTCTTTTTCCCAGCAGGGTATTTACTTTTACATTTTACGCACTTAGTCTTGTTGTAATTAGTTCTCGGAGCCACTGGATGTACACAGAGGTAAACATATCTGATTTTTTACAACAATCAAGAAATAAATAAATAAATAACTACACAAAAATTCAACCAAAAAGCAAACCTTTTACTGGCGCAAGTTCATGTGACTGAAATTCCAAATCCAGAGATTTTATTTAACAACCGGGCAATAAAACAACAGTTATGGACTACAGCAATTATGCCCCAGGCCTATGAGCAATCTCGCAACATATTTCACCATCATTAACGGAGAAAATTATGCTGATGTGAAGATCAGCATGATTTTTTTGCTGATGTGTTGGAATAAAAATAAAATGATGTTGGATTCGTTGCCATTTGTTTCAACCACAAACTAACAAATCTGAGTGAACTACATTACTCCAATACAGTTCACAGCAGAAAGTCTAGAAGAAACGAGGGTTCTTCCTTAGTGATATATTACATTATTCCGGGCAATCTCTCCAGACAAACCAAGAACAAATAAAGACCTTTAAAAATGGCTTTAAACGTGTTTAACATACAGCGCTTCCTGCAAATTACCAGATAAAGAATTCACATCAGTATTTCACCATGGACTGAGACTTGATCCAATTTTCCAACAGAAGGCAACCGCATTAATATTTCTCTGCTGGGGCTGAACGTGCTCCACCACGGATGGGTCTCTGCGTCAAAAAATTGCCATGTCAGCTCTACGTTCAGTCCTCCTAAATTCAGACTCCTGCTAGGCTACCGGTGCTTCAGATGGAAAATAATTTCTCAGCCTTGAGGCTTGATATGACAGATTGTTTGCAGTATTTCAGCACAAATGAAAGCATAACATTAATCTTCCATGCAGCCTCAAGAAAGCATTCATTAGACAAGCTAATGATGTGTCAGTGTTTGGATAAGAAGATATAAAAATTTGGTTTATGTCAGAGGATCATCGTCTGGCACGTCAGAGGGAGATTCGAACTATACATACGTGTTGTCATCAACTCCATTACCTGTTCAGGATTACGGAACAAAACAAAAAAAAAGGTCTTTTATTTTGAAATTCATAACCAGGTGGTGTCATCTACTCAGAAGCTGCAGTATGCACTTTTTTAAATCAGCTAGCTTCACTATTCACGATAGATGAAGTATAAATCAATTCCAAAACCCACATCCTGAGTGATTTATTGTAGAAATGCATGAAATCTGTTAGACCTGTTATATCTCGGCTGTTACTTGTTATGGGATTTATGACCATTGCTGCCAACTCAGTTGCAAGTTAAAGTCAAACAAAACCATCATTCATAGTCCACAGTACTAAATGCTAACATTCTGTATCTTCCACTCGTTTGTTGTCAGCTGGTAGAAACTTAATCCTGCAGCACCTTTACTTAACTTTTACATTAGTTTCTAATGGTTATATTTAGTTCTTTAGAAGAACATACTGCACAGCTGATTATACATATATAAAATAACATAGGATTGTGCAGTGACTGTGCTGTAATGATGCTCATGAACATTTAATGAATTTCCTATTCCATATTTAGCCGCTTCAGACTATAGACAAATGTGTTTTAATTTTGTTTTAATCATATTTTATTGGCCTCCAGTTGCCATGAGGAGAAAATATCAAATCAGTCAATCAATCAATCAATCAGATTCATGCGCTTTTCCCATTTCTGTTTAAAAGCTACCAATCAGTTAACTAGAAACATAGAGATATTGAGATATCAGCTGAAGAAGTACTGGAGATTTACTGCAGGAGGAAAAAGGAAGGTAGATCTGGTTTTATAATGCAAGATGTCATTTCCCCCTATTTGTAATCTTGGATCTTGGGTTACTCATGATCTGTGGAATTGCCATATCTGAGCATTGTGAACTTGGCACACCATATGATGAGAATGTGAACAAAAGTATTTCAATTCATGGGTGCATGAAAATGCAAATTTGTGCTCAAACTCACTCACTGACACTCCCTCATATTCTGTCGCTTAATCCTGTTGAGGGTCACAGGGGGAAGCTGGAGCCAATCCCATCTGACATCGGGCGAGAGGTGGGGTACACCCTGGGCAGGTCACCAATCCACCTCAGGGCCAACACACAGAGACAGACAACCATTCACACTCACATTCACACCTACGGACAATTTAGAGTAGCCAATAAACCTAATCCCCTCTGTGCATGTCATTGGACTGTGGGAAACTGGAGTACCCGGAAGAAACCCACGCAGACACGGGGAGAACGTGCAAACTCCACACAGAAAGGCGCCTCATTTTTTAATGACATGACGGCACCCAGCACCCCATTAACACCCAAATGACTCCAAACATGTCTGATTTGTTTGTGCACACAAAATAAACTTATGCGCTTCATGATTTCATAAGCTATAGTTCAGTTTATGGTTATGATTAGTGCTGCCGCAATTAGTCGACGTAATCGATTATGAAAATTCGTCGACGACAATTTTATTGGTCGACTAGTCGCCTATTTATTTTTGGT
>JAQMCW010000009.1:14991900-15005398 GCA_030068335.1 Chrysichthys cranchii
AAACACACACACACACACACACACACACACACACCCACCCACACCCACACACACACACACACACACAACGTCCAACTGAGCTCTTTTATGCACTTATATAAAAAAAAAAAATAAAAAAAAAAGTTTTTCATAGCTCTTTCTTTTAATGCACTTTTGTACACCTCTTCTTGTTTTGGTGGTAAAAAAAAATGTTCCAAGATTTTTTGGCTTATGATGCTGGCGTCAATATTCATGGTTCGCTGCAATAGGTTTGTGGTGGAAATCCAGGTTGTTATGCACCCACGGAAACAGCTAACACTTATAACTATATGCAAGTGCAAAGTTGCTGACCTTAAGTCCCTGGGGCCAGTCTTACAGGTCTTGAGATTTTGTATGTACTGAACACTTCCTGTGGTTGCAACCAGAAGAATCTTTACTCATTTCTTAAATGCTACAATATCAAACATGTCCAATTCTCAGACAGAGCCCTACAGGCCTGCCCAGTGAACAAGCCAGTGCCTGGACCCTTTGACCCATTTAGCAAAATGTAACCCGACACAGTGCTGCCTCATCGCATGCAATTACACTGCAATCATCACACAGCCTCAAGTGCTCCCATCAGCCCCATGGTACTCCTCAGACATTAAAAAGGTAACCACCTTCAACTTAAACTACATCTGTCCTGTGGATTCCTGTTCCACGAAGATCTGACCACCCTATTATTTTTTATTCATTACATCATGTGATCTCATTATCTGTGAAATACTGGGGCCATTATCATGACAAGAAAACAGAATAATATTTGTACATGGCTAATGGACATACAAGTGAAATAATTAGCATTGTATTCAGGACATGCACTTAATTTTAAAGTTGGACACAATTTACTGGTTTTGAACACTAAATTATGCTCAGAATTATGATACAAATGAAGCACATTTTACAAGGCTGAACAACAGGATGCAGCTGAAACTGAAAACTACTGTTTGCTCAGAGTAAAGCTTGATTACTAAACAACTGCACTTTAGGTGCATTGAATATCAAAGGCCTTTTACTGCTGTGAGGAAGGGGGCAACTTACAGGAGAGCAAAGAACGGGTCATATTACTGCCTGATCATCTACATGTCTGCGGTCAACCACCGCAGAGGAAATGATCCAGACGTAGGTCTGTCACCCTCTTACTGCATTCTGCTGCATACTTATGACTGACTGCAGGTGCAGCCCATACACATAGAGAGCAACGAGTTTGGCTGTTTCAATTTAATGGCACTTCAGAAAAAATGACAGCAACCTAAAAGGGTACTGGTACTTTATGAGAAAAAGGTTAAGGCAAGCTCATAAATTAAAAGTTCCAAGCCACAATGCTTCTATAATGGTAGTGCAAACCATTGTCTAAATTACTCTACACAGAACAGCCATAAGGTCTCTTCTGGGTCATTACAAAGCAAGTCAGTTTAAAAGAAACTCCAGGTCATAGTCAGTTTACATTTCAAGCTGACAAATGTTAATTATACTGTATCAGCTTCACCACCTGATGGCCAATTAGCCACTCTTCCTGCCCCACTTTTTTTTTTTTCCGCTTTATTTTCTACACTAATTTAAAATATCTTAAGAGGGGACAAATAAAATCAATGCATAAACTGAAATTTTGTATTAAACTGCTAAAAGCATGCTTTTTCTCAATGCCTGGCTATGACATGGAAAAAGTATGTTACTTTTGAAGATAAAAATGAAAAGCACTGATTTTGAAGCAATTTGTGTAGCAAAGTGCTAACAATGGAGACTCCTTCCATATTCTTCATGTTTGTGTTTGTTTATTAATTTGTGTTTGTGTATTAACTCCTTCCATATTCTTCATGTTTGTGTTTGTGTATTAATACATTTAAATAACAACCCAACTGTAAAATCTGTTTATTAGTCTTAAATTATGTGGAGCATCCAACATACTAATCCTGGGCAAGCAGTTTTAACTACAGAAACAACAATGTAATACTTCAAAATAAACTTTCTAAAATAAAAAAAAATTCCACAGTATCATGGTATAAGCCTAAATGCCTAGTAGGGCAATGCAACGGTGGTGTAGATATTGCTTTTTTTTTATATTTCTTTTAAGCAGACATGTGCATGGTCCAGATTTATCCATTGAATGATTTACAATGGACTTTCCATCGCTTACCCGTCTTAAATGTCTGACTCCCAACTACAATGTAAAAAAAAAAAAAAAAAAAAAAAAAAAAAAAAAAAAACTTTTTTCAAAAATTCTAAAATGTCTGAAATATGAGGAGCTACGTTTAAATTTCAAGAAGACAGCAAGCAATTCCTCTTGCCACATCTTGTGCATGATTCTACACCATGCTAATTCATTTAGATTTCAATATCAGTGCTTATCCAATAGCAAATGACAGGTCCAAACTAGGACATACACGGACACACGGACACGGACACGGACACACGGACACGGACACACGGACACGGACACGGACACACGGACACGGACACACGGACACGGACACACGGACACGGACACACGGACACGGACACACGGACACACACACACGGACACGTGCTGTCTTGAGGCAAACTGTGACCTAATTTAATGAACACCATATTCCAAAATAACACTGAAAATTAACATGGGGCTGAAAACTCACACCTGATGTGCGATGCACTGATTTGCATTAATAATTAAGGCACTGTGTTTTTAATAGCCCAACTTCCTGGAGCATATTTTCCTCTATATTATTGCTCTAATATTTGACTGTGACAATAGGCCATTGGAAAACTACTAGGCAAAGTCAATGGGCGAATTCCACACCCAACTTTCACTGCCAATAATGATTACTTAAGTAAAGCAGGTACAAGTCAAGACTATTATTTGTGCTAGGTAAAACACAGCCTATGTTATAAACGGCATTAAAGTCAGATTATTCTGCCTATATGTCATCTTGCTAATATTCTTCTAGAAAATCTATAAAAGATGATTCACGGTGCTCTCCAGTGACATACGCGTCAGAAAAGTTAACGAAATCACGCTGCAAAAAAAAAAAAAAGTTTCCATTTCCATTTAGTCAGAGGCTAAAGTAGAGAATACGTAATGCAAGCCTATGATCATGAATCATGCTGAAATCACTCCACACTTGTGTTGGTTGTTATTGTTAAGAAATCATGGTCGGCTTTTCCGATGTGATTTCTGACATTATGTGACAAGATATATGCTATAAAAATATCAAGAAATATAAGCACATTGATGAAACTGAGCTAAAAATTCTTTTTTTTAGTTTATTGAAATGCATAAAGGAGCTCTGGCACCAAAAACTGAATATTTCGTCAGAAGTTTGGCTACGTCGACCAATAAGTGGACGCATTTTGCTTGGCTACTACCGTATACAAAAAATTAGAGGTAAATACATCTCTTCAAGAGCATGTCAATACCACCAGTTTATGTTGGCTGATCCTAGTGCATCTCTCCACAAAACTAACAAACAAAGGGATTCTTAGGCTAATTACTCTTGCAATAAAATAGACTGATAGAAGGTGGAAAGTCATTTAAACTGGGTATTTCAGTGTAGGGCTGCCAAGTTTTTTGCTCATCAGTGTTGATCATGTTGAGAGCCAGTGAACACTTCAGATTCCTCACATGTTTTTGCCATAAAAGGCCTTGAGCAACATAACTCATCTCCTCCCAACAGCCGCTAAATACGGAGCACCAGACAGGAGGAGTAACATGGAGATGCACACCACCTAGACGTGGAAAACTTCAAACCAGGAATTGCCCCAAACACCGGACATCATCCAATCTCCTCCCAGTCATCTGTATGCTAAATTATTTTATAAATTTAATTTCCACAAAGTAGTATGGATATTTAATTAGACGTAACATAACCAGAACCACATTAAAAATTATATGCAGTTATGGTACCTACGTACACTTATGTGCATATTATAGATTACAGCAAATGCTGACTGTTGTTCAGAAACCTAAACACTCCAAAGTTTGATATGCTCCATGCTAAATGCATTGTTGACTATAGCGATGTCAGTCCAATATTAACATGTCAGGCTGTCACACATATGTCAACTGCAGAGCAAAAATCCTTAGCAGCTGAAACAGTGCTGACAGACAAATCTAAATCGAATGCATTTTCTTCAAAATGTACAGAAGTAAACTGAAAAGGAAAATATGATGCTATCATTTGGGGAACTATTTAATCAGGTTTGGTTATTTTTAGATGTGCTCTGAATGCAGAAGCATGCAAAGCTTCTATCTTATCAGTCTTGGAGGCAAGTGGAAAGAAATTGGGACATGAAGTCTCAAGCCCCTGGGAGGTGTGGGAAAACTGTTAATAATAGAGCTAAGAACTTAGCCAGGAATAATACTACATCGATGGGAAAAAAAAGAAAAGAAAAAAAAAAAAGTCGGTCACCCTGATACCCGCCCATATTTCCTTCAGCAGTAAACAGCAGCAGCAGTACGCACACATTTCTTATTCTTATGTAGAGTTGCGTGAATAGAAACCTTGTGCTAGATTTGCACAGGTGCTGCTCAATAACCAGCGAGCACTTCCTGTTTCCTGTGGTATGAATGCGTCTCTGGAGACGAAGCACGAGTGCCTTACCGGCTGTGGCTGCTCGGCGATACAGCAGTTGAAGCACAACCAGAATTCACTCATGATTAGCAGTCCTAAAGTGCTGCCGTGCCAGTGTTTGCAGAGTGTGTGAAGGGGGCCAAGGGATGAGTCGGAAAAGAGCACGCCGGGCTCAGCAGGCCTGGCACTGAGGATACTGATGATATTTCTTAGCTGGAGGTACTGGATGTAGATGGCTTTCTCAGACAAAGCAGATCCTGAGAGAAACACATTCACACACCTACAGGGAGAGGCTCTCTTTGGTGTGCTTCGAAGAGCAATCCCTCAGACCTGCAAGACAAAAGCAGGAAACATGAATAGTTTATAGGGTTACAGACTAACACTAACGTGCACACATGTCCATACTGTATATGGATGCACAAAAAAAATAGCACAGATGTAACAGATAAACTTTACAGACTGTTGTGATAGCATGTGAGTAAGAACTGAGATTGTTCACTTCTGGTTTCACTTTGTCACACCACCAGATATTAATTAGGAGCTGGTTATGTCTCCTGCTTCAAGGGAAAATTAATTAGTGCTGTTGTACTTTAGTGTGCAATTATACTAATACGCATGTTCACATGAAACACCAAAAGGCTGGTCCACTGGAAAACAGGAGCCTATTCAGAGCCAACAGCGGGCCATTTAGAACTTGCTGGATTTGGGCCATAACAGACACATGCACTAAGCACAGAGTCTGCATTGAGCCTACTGGACCAGCTTTAAAAAAAAAAAAAGAAAAGAAAAAAGATTGGATTAATGCCTTGTTTCAGTCCCTCACTGACTATAGGCCACGATAAACAAATGACACTGATGCGAGGACAATAAGGTTAAACACATTCAACTCTTAAGGATTATACGTACATCGTTGGTCAGTTTCTGACCACACAACTGATGTGGGCTCCACCACTGGTTCAAGAACGGAGAACTGTTTCCCTGTTTAACCCCCAAGAAATACTACTGTGCCTCTGCCTCGTACACTCACAGATGCACTACATGGACTTCCATCTCACTACCATGTCAGTGTTAACGTTATGCAGAAAGAAATCATCCACCATCCGAATAATATCTGGTCACTAGTGGTCCTTTTCCAGTAATGAAGGAGGATTGAAATTTTGCAACACAGAAGACATAGCCACTTCTACCTACAGGTAAATGGTGGCTCTGTGGTTAAGGCTTTGGCTTGGTGCTTGGGAGGTCATGTGTTTAAACCTTGGCATACCCAAAGCTACAGCAGGTTAGTTTCATAGCCTGTCGCAGTCAAAGAAGTAAACATAATTATAAAATAAAATGTGTACCTATATAGTTTGTCTATACTGGTCTACCAATAAATGTAGATACAGGCTATTTTAATGCTGTGTTCCAAAACAACATAATTAAGTAATAACTCGTGATGAACCATGATGTTATAGGAAAATTATCCATGCTAGAGTGGTGTGTACGGCCGAATGCCCGAGCCAGAAGTGTGTTGTTCCTGTCATACCACCGCTATTTGCCAGTGATTACAGTTTTGAAACATCACATGACATTTAATCCATTTATATTTAATGTTTTGGCACATCCAAGTCATAGATTAGTTTGTCAGGAGCCTAGGCTGTTACTGAGAAACCAGAAAGTGCAAAGTCCTGAAGACTGTCCTACTGACAGCAGAAAACTGGACATCAGTTACAAAGTTCTGATACTTTTTTCTAGAAATGTTAAATAAATGCATCGCAACACAAAATTTCACCATTTGAATGATTATATTATTTTTTTTGTTACATATATAAACACATTTTGTACATTTTTTAGATTATATGGCACAGCCACCATACAGATCCCGCTAAATTAGTTACTATATAAAACAATAACATTAGAACAAGGGCATTATTATAAATTTATAATTTATATTACAGTGAGAACTCCTGTTAGAGCTATGCTGTTTTTGAAAATTAATTCACACCATCTGATTCAAGAATGCAAGAGTGCAATGGTAAAAGATATTAACCCCATAACCGAAAGCAAGTACTGACCCCTGGGAAAACAGCAGGTCGCCATCAAAGAAAGTCCGTCAATATTACCCAGTTCTTCTTTCAGGTGCTGCTTCATTTTCTCTTAGTTAAAATCAATATTTTTTGCACTGGGAAAATTAAGCCAAGTTGTCACTGGAGCTGACAGGCTGGCTCTTTTCGACATGTGCAGGCCAGAGATAAGATTGGCCAAGCCCACCCCAGCAGGCATTTTTCACTCCTCCACTCCCACACTGGCTACAAATGAGGAGTGTGCAGCAGAACCCTGAAAAGTCACCATAGTGTGTGAAAATCATTACTGCACAAGTGTTGGGTTCCAGCCGTTAACCTGCATGTCTGTGGAGGGTTTTATTAGTGCAATATACATCCACATGCAGGCCTAAGAGATGAAACTTTCATTCAGCCTCGTTAAAAATGTCCTTATACAAAACAAAGTGCTTTTTCAAACCCAAAGCAGGTGCGTCCCACACCTGCTCCATATAAAAAAGGTGTTACTCTGTTGGGTGACACGGTGGCCATTGCTCCAGGGTCCTTGGTTCGATACTGAGCTTGTGCCAAGTGAGGTTCTGCTTGTTCTTGCAGTATCTACGTGGGTTTCCCCAACGTTCTGCAGTTTCCCTTAAAAAGTGCCATAAGTGGCGTGACTACAGAAAATTGCCCAAAGTGTGAATGAGTTTAGGAATGTGTGTACACAGTGCCCTGCAATGGACCGACTTCCCATCCTGGGTATAGTTCCTCCTTACTCCCAGTCTTCCTGGAATAAGCTCTGGTTACTGAAGATGAATGTACGATTCTATTCTGCTGAGTCTGAAAGTGGAGGCGTCATTTGTTTCCGTCTCACCCTCAGAGGGTCTCAGGGCTTGTCCCATTGAGCAAGTGGATAACTGTAGTCACTTACTGTGCCAATGAGTGATCTACAGCTGTCCACACCCAGAGACATCCCGCTGACACGTTTCAGGGCGTGCCGCTTGCAAGATGTAAGCCGTTTTGAATCATGCAATTTAACCAAACTGCTGTGTGAAACATGAGCTATGTGGTAAGGGTTTGATTGATGAACTTATATGGAGTTCTCAAGTGGCAAGCTTCCACATGGGAATTATGACTTAAGACAGAGGAAAGTAGCATGACTCATCACAGAGTGAACAAGCTTTAACATTTACCACAAAAATGCTAGTCTAAGGAGGATCTGAAACAGAGCACAAGTCTTATAACTAAATATTCTACCCAAGTGAAAAGTAGCAGTGTGCCAGTGGAAATTCAGGCAGTGACAGTATGTCATGTCATCCCCACTCTCTATACAGTAGCTGCTCCTACTCACTTTGATACAGAGCAGTTAAAAAAACTGCAAAATGAACACAATAAATACTTTATCACCAATTCACATGTTACTTTCAAAGACATTATATTCAAAAGCTGGCTCAACTGAAATCAACCCTTTCTTTCCTACCTATTAATGCAAGGCGTCAAATGTACCATTCATCAATCTAACGACTGCCCTGTGCAGTCAGGTTTCACATCCTGGCCTTAGAAGAGAGGCTTTGTGGACAGAGCTCAGCCTCAGACATGTGGGCCAAATATGTATGTAAATGAGTTCTGAATCTGCCTGAACGCCATCCTCTTCTGCTAAAATTATCTGTTCTTTTCCGGCTCCTTTGATTCCTTCACTGATGTGCCCATGTCTGATACCCCTCTATTTTAACCTTCATCCTGGAATAATTTACAAAAAGTATGCCGGCAGTTCAGAAATTAAAGCTTTGGATGTGTATGAAAGAAGGACTGGGCTCCAAAGAATGCTGTGCTTAACCCTAAACCAACACAACCAGCTAACGAAGGTTTAGCTTGTCAGAGCCAAAAGAAATATGTCCTCAAGAGCCCGAGCACATAAACAATTAAACAAAGATTAACTGTTGAATTAAAGGATTTAGCAAATATACAATACTGAACACTATTTGGAATGAATTAAGTTTACATAGAGAGGTGGGGTATTGTTATTATCATTGAAGAATCTATAGGATTTTAGTCCGAATCTTGTAGACAAGTAGAAATAACCACAGTTAAGTTAAGTTAATATATGGTCCATCTCTATTGCCATGTTGGTAAAGGTTCTGTTAAGTCCTGTGGGGAAAAGGGTATAGCTTTTTCTTAAGTATAAAGACACCCCAGGAAGAGCTCTTTTCCATTGTCTCATGTCAAAACCAAGTACTGATCAAGTTAAAAATACAGAACAATAAAATATAGTCAACATCTAACTTTTCAGATGTTTCTGGAGGGGATTAAGTTACTGAGTTCCCAGCACAGGTACAGTGTACATACACGTTATGGGTATGCAACCCATATTTAACAGACTTATGTAAAAAAATCTCATCACATCTGAACAGTACATTAGTCTGTAAAACAAACATAGTCAATCAAAACCACATGATCTTAGGAACCAAGTAAAGATTATCATAGGTTTGCTCAGGAATAAACAAAAAGACCCAAATCAACAAAAATCGCTATCATCTAAGCATTGCATAGAGAGTCTCTTTCCATCAGATCACAAAAGAGGGTGGGAAAAGGAATGGTTCATCACTCCAAGTATGAATTGCCAACTGACCCATGACCCACAACTGTTAAGACTGCCACGTAACTGACACCGATGGAAGAGGGGAAAGAACAGTTTTCCTGGCCTTGATGTCAAAATGGACATGTCCAGAGAGAAAAACCCATCCATGGTTCCATCCAGAGGGCCTGCCATGCAAGACAAAATGTGCTGAGTAAAACCAGCATCAAAAATAAGAGTGAGTGAGTGAAAATATGAGCATGCATATGCTCCAAGACTAACCCTGCACAGACTCTAGCAGAGGATCTGCACATGAACAGTGGAGCATTATCAAAAATAAACAAAGCTCATTCAACAAAACAATCACAATGAACCACCTAAAAGACCAAATAAAAAAAAAAACCAAAATGCTACAAAACTTAACAGATGCAAAACAATATGATCATTACTCACCCTCCACAGCCGAAAAGGGAGCATAGCGCAGCAGGTTGTGCGAGAGCACTATGAAGTGTCAGGCGCCCAGTGCACTTCACTCTGCGGGAGGCCTTTGTCCCTCACTCAGTTACGGATCGGTGGCCAAGTGGCATTCACTCGCTCCATCACGAACCCCTTCCACACAAAGCTTTGCACACTCCTGAACCAAGTCCTGCCTCCAACCCCACCCCCTTACTTTCCTTACACGCTAGCACACTGCATTTAAGGTAACCATGACGTTACGTATATGTATGTAAGCATTACTGCCTTTCAACTTCAGCTTGCTGTGCCAGAAACTTACATTCTGGGAACACACAAATTATAACAAAACAATCCTTTATACTACAGTACCATATAAGCATATTACAGCTTAATATTCTTCTCGATAGTAAATAAAATAGATTTTGATTTACCATTTAAAAACCCTATACAGTACATCCATCCCTTGGTGAATTCAAACTTTGCAAAAAAATTAATATGGAGGAGAAAGACTATAACTTAAAACCATGCTGTTCAGGTGAGGCGTCCACAGAACCTTACACATTGTGAAAGACAACAAATCACAACTCAGCAAAACACCTGATCAGACAATGACAAATGATTTCTATGCTAAGGGACTAAAACCCAACTTCTCATTTTGACAGCCTCCTTTGCTGGAACAACTGCCCACCTTGTTGCTGGAGGACAACCCTCAATTCTTCCATCCAAGGGCTTGTTGCCACAGCAGCGACTAACCATTGAGGAAGGGGGGGTTGTATAATTGTAAGAGATCACAATAGATCTCCATTCCCAATCCCCCCCCCCCCCCCCCCCCTCTTTATCGGGCTTTCTCTCTCCTTCTCCGTTAAAATGAGTTTAACAGTGGGCTCGACTCACAATTTCCATACAAATAACACACACATTGTGTCTGCTGCAAATTTTGGTTAAGGAGATCCTAAACATTGCAATGGTTTCTTCAGTCACTATAGATAAAGAACAAGACAGTATTTAAACAACAAACACTAGGTGACAAAAGACTTCTGAATGGTAATTTGCTTTTTGTAGGTACTGTACATCGAAACTTTGTTGATTCATCCAATCAAGATGAAACCCAAAATATTAGCAAAACCAAGCCCTTGATGAGTGTGGAGGCTTAGTAATGCTGAAAAGAGCCATACTTAAAAAGCAGGCTGCAAGCACCAAGAAGAAGATTCCTACAATATCTGACATTCCTGAGTGGATTTTGAGCTCATAACATTTTAATTCTCGCATGGCCAAGATAGAGCTCCTCCATTCCAAGTGAACAGGCATTTTCTCAGGACTTGGAAGTCAAAAATTGAGACACACATGTCTCTTTATTGTCACAGTTAACGACATAATAAAACAATACTTTTCAGGCCTTTTAAAAAGCTCACTGCACATGCTGTTTCTTGAAATAGTTTGGAATAGCTTTATCATTATTCATACAAGAGCTGATTATGATCTCAAAACCATGATAGCAGCTTTACTGCAGTTACAGCACTTTGCACAGGCTGCACCGTCGGGAGCTTACAATGACCATATGGCACATGCGTAACATCTCTAATCTTTCACATGATTAACTTCTTGCATCAAGTGGTTACGCAATAGATAATAAGCAGGGATTTAAGGATTTTAGAAGCATATAGTCAGTAATTTATGGTGTACTAGAAACTTGGATTAAAGTAAAACACCCAGACACCAAAAAAACCACTACGAACCAATACTTTAAGATTTAAATGGTTCTCTACTTCAATCCTTCTTAATCTAACTCATAATCTAGTCCTTTATGAATTGTCTCAGGTGTCTGAAAGCAGGGAAATATTGAAACCATTTCATTTTTGAGTGAGGAAATTGCATAGCTTTGACTGATGTCAAGTTCAACAGTTTTCTGGTATAGTTCTGCTTTAATGAGCATTAGGTGTCCTTTCTCCTTTCTTGATCTTCATGACTAGCACACGGTGGTCAAGAATTTTCTGCTGACATTCTGCTTTAAGCAGTATTAGTGCACAGGCAGAAGCACAATGTTAAGAAACACTTGAAGTTTTTCTCTGCCATACAACTTCTTTAACAAAGTCAAAGTCTTAAACACTCATGAATCTCTATGTATCTCACTGCATCTGGCAAAGCTGCTGCCTTGGGACATTCAGCCACACTGGAAGGGGGCAGTGTACTAGTACAGAACCCATTACGCAAAAGAAGCCTGGCCATCTGTCTTGTTTTCAGAGCTCTTCCTCATACTTGCCATGGTCTGAACCTGCCAGAATATGGAGCATCTGGTTGTTCATCCATGTTCTGTTCATATCAAAAACTGTCCTATGGCTTAATTCAAATTCTTCTACAATTTTCCCCTTTTTCTATTTCTCATGTGGTTATGTTTCATGATCTTGCATCTGGCATGGGTGCTGTTCCCATTTTGGAAATCCACCCCCCCCCCCCCCCATTTTCACCTCATATCCTTTATACCAATATAACTGACATTACCATGTTGTTGTCCTATAATCCACAGCAAATATCTGGCTCAGTTTAAGGGCTAATCATTAAACTAATCCACAAATAAGTCAATCAAAGGGTTAGATTACACTCCTATCATAGGCAGAGTGCCAGAAACTCCACAGGGAAAGACAGACAGAGAGAAAGAGAACAAAAGAAACAAGTAAAGAAAGAAAGAAAGAAAGAACAGGAGCTGTATGATGACGGACTTATCTTTTGCCAGATTACCGAAAAACTTCATTGCACCATATACAACTCCATTTTAATCGCAGCGGCATGTTTTGATCCTTTGCCTTTTATTAGGCAAAGCATACTTGTGTACTTATATAAGATCTGTAATAAAGTCAGCAAACAATATTGTTTCAAGATGAACAAGGTGATAGAAAAGCATGCATTAGGTTTGTTTGTCATTTTTCATTTTGAACCCAGAGATTAACATCAAGTATATCCCTAGACAAGGTCACGCTGACTCAAAAGCCATATTTAATATGTAGATACAGCACAAATCAGGATTTGTCAGTCACCCTGTATAACTCATCCTCAGCTTCCTCAAGAAGGTCAGCTGCTTAGAGTTTAGCAAGCTGTTTGAGCCAGACAGGGAAGTGGCACATGAAAACAACTGAATAAACGCCACTACATACTGCATAAAGGCACAGTTCCCCAAGAACACAAGCTTACAAGATGAAACATGATACTTATCAGTTCACTTTTTCCTACCTCACATAGTTTTGCTTATTGTTGCAAGAAAACCCACATCACATCACATCACAGTCAAGCTATTCCAGAAGTCGCGCTAGATCTGTCTCATTTGTGTGTGATATACCAGGAAGGCAGCTGGGACACATCCAAAATCTCTCCTCTTATCATGCCAGGGGCCACTATAATGATGTCATGTCTTTGGGTCAGCAGCACTACTCCAGACAAGCTGCTAATGTTTGAGAGTGCAAATCACAAGACGATGGAGTCATGGTGTACATAACTACATGCAGATGAATACAGCCGAAGTGATGACTTTATGTAACGTGTCAAGATGTCCATCTCTATTGCATTATGTTTATACTGATGCATAGGGTTGAATAAAACTTTGAGATATTAGAAGTCTCTCTATATACACAGATATTAAAAACAGAAAACATTTTTACACAGCAACAAGGGTCAAAAGGGCTACCCAGTACAAGGTACTTGAGCCACAATTGCCAACTGCGGGATTGTGGCTCACTCATATATTCAACATTCGTGCTAGCGTAGAAAAAGACTGAGGAATCCCTCACTTCAAATGAGATCAGGGAGATGTGTAACATGTGGGAAAGAGTGCAAAACTTTGTAGAAAAGCACCACCCGAATAAGGCTGTAGCAGTGCGAGCGATGAATCTGTT
>JAQMCW010000009.1:15034128-15052531 GCA_030068335.1 Chrysichthys cranchii
ATGACATTGGGAAAAAACAAAGGGAAATTACCAGAATTGCTTAATTAATGTTCTGTACTAAATTCCATCCATCCATCCATCAGTTATCCATCCATTATTTTCTTGGAGGAAATAGGGTGCTATGAAAAACGGTAGACTGGAAAAAATTGTTCAGTCGTTGAAATATGACATAGAAAAAAAAGAAAATTGCTTAATTGCTTTAATGTTCTGTACTAACTTCCATCTTTCCATCCATTTCATCTTATTCAGGGTCGCGGTGGGTGCTGGTGCTAATCCCAGCTAACTTCAGTCCAACACCTAGAGACATTCAACCATTCACACCTATGGGCAATCTAGACCTGTGGGAGGAAACCGGAGTACCCAGAGGAAACCCACACAGACACTGGGAGAAGATGCAAATCCCACACAGTAAGGCGCCCAGGCCAACCCAGGGATAGATCCCAGGCGACAGTGCTAACCACTAAGCTAACACCCCCATACTAAATTATGTGACTTATTATAAACCTAAAGTGTATACTATATACTTTGTAAATGTAATGCATAATATATGCAAGTGTTCACAAAACTAGCACAAAACTAGGAAAATTAAAGAAGTAACGTTCACTTGAACTGATTGTATATTAAAGTAGGGCCATAGGTTTTGACCTGAATTTAACTAATTAAATTAAACTAATTTAATTTTGAGTGGTGTAGATACTGTAGGTTGTTTTCAATATCCCTTGCATTGTGTTGCTTTTGAGGCCTAAGGCTATTATATTATGAATTTTTTTTATTGGTTCACCCTCACTGTGTTTCTCAGTCAGGAGTAGTTAAATAGCTAATGTGATGTTCTACAAGTTCACCCCTAAGTGCACTGACATGCTACTTCTGGTGGGAACTTCTGGTGGGTGACTGAAGTATTAATGATATGCCCCTTTTTATAGTGTTGAGATTTGTACACTAAACAACCATTACTTTAAAAATCTATATATAACTTTAGTATTGTGTGCACCGCCAAAATCAAGGCAAGGCGTGATATCTGGTCCAGTGATACCTGGCAAGATTCATTAAGTCCTGTAAGTTATGAGCTGGTGGGGTTTTCATGGATTGGACTTGATTGTACGGCATATTTATCTCACAGAAGCTCAATTGGAGTGAGATCTGAGAATTTGGAGGTCAAGTTCCATCCGTCCATGGTCCTTTCTATACGACCAACAGCACATAGGTGTGTCAAGCAGACCCCACAGGGTAAGTTCACATAGAGGAATATGTCTAGCCATCACAATTTGGCCCAGGATAAATGCTGTATTTTGCAATGTTAGTGAAAAATCAAATTAAATTCTCAAGCCCACACCATGAGTAAGATCCAGTCCAAAATTTAATATTAAAATTTAATGTTCTTCCTTGGCCCATGTTATACTCTGCCACCAATTTTCATGAAAATTTGGCAGGTAGTTTTCATGCAATCCATCTTAAAGGATTAGAAACACATAACCTCCTTGGCAGATGTAAGAAATGCTTTATTAAATTTACTAAGGTTTTTTATTTTTTTTTTGAAAATTGTTACCACATTTTTTTCCAGAGTTTTTTTTTTTTTTTTCAGTGTTCAACCCAGTGTTTCCTCAGAGAGCATTTCAAGTTGCTCGAAATGAATAATCTCACTTGGATCATAAAGACTTACCTAATAACTACATATGCAATCATATTTATTCAGTCTTTCATTCATTCATCAGTAACTGTAGTATACTGGTCAGCGTTTGTGGTTTATCTTGAGCCTATTCATGGAACACTGGTTGCAAGGCAGGAAGGAGACCCAAAAGAGGACACCAGTTTATCCACAGTCTATAAAGACTACATTCCAGGACTCTTATTTACAAAATGCTTATGCTGAAGATTCCTTTAACACACTTAGGACTGTTTGTCTTTATATAAGAGCAAACATTTATAACCACACTACATTTTTAAAACGGCTTTCGTAATAGCATTGATTACAGTGTGTTGACTTGTCACTAACTGTTGTGCAACACCATAGATTCAAGGGTGATGAAACATTTGTTCATTTAAATATTTTAATTATTTAAAGATACACTTTTGTGTCCATGCTAAACATGACCATGTTTCACTGCCAGTAAACTATATTTTTATTACTCCTGAAAAGATCCTTTGCATGGAGTATGTTGCAATGTTGCACCATATTCTCCAGTTTAAAAGTCTTGACAAGTGGCAGGTTGGAAGACCACGTCCTTTTATTACTTTCCACTTCTTTATTGCCTTTGTTAATAGTCCTCTGATAAGGATAGTGGCCTTTGCCCAGTTATATGAGTACAGTACATATACTTCAGGTGCTTGACCAGCATTTGATAGGTCTGGTCTGAATGATTGACTGACTAGAGGCCAGTAGGCAGTCTGCAGTTATCCGGCAGTTGTTAATGTACACGCACACTGGGAGGGGTGGCCTTGTGTGCAAATGAGGTCTGTAGCCTTCCTGCCTGTTTGCTCAGACTTGTGTTGTAGCTCACAGCAGCCCATATACAAGTTATATCCTGTATCTCTTAAGCAATGTTAGAGAGTTTTTTATAAAACAGATTTGGAGGTGTTAAGAACTTTCGAGCAGAACCTTTGAATTGGCATCTGAGAAGTATGAATATGGTAAGTGAAACTGTTTCCTCATTCTGTTTGTCTTGTGATTGTTCACTTATTTGCTTAAGGTTAAAACCAACCTGTTGGCTCTGTGGACGTGAAACGTTCTTAAAGATACACAATGATGGCAGACATAAAAATAGAGTATAAAGTACAAAGAAAAAAAGGTTACATAAAAAAGTTTCACTGGGAATATAAAAGCTGTGAAGTAGATGAAAGACTATGTCATCACTCATTTAACAAATAGAGGAAGTCCATGGTCCGCTCAGGAGGGAAGTGAAGACAAAATGTCAGCAAGATGTCAGCAAAGGAATGTAACAGCTTGCAAATACAACTACATTTTGCTTAGAATTCTAAGGCATATTGCAGATTATTTTCAGCACTGCTGAGAGAACTAAGGATACATTGTCTGCCGACAATTAGCAACTTGTAAAACATAAGGTTTGCACTAATACTTATTGATGTTAAAAGATATAAATAATAAATACAATGTGTCTGATGTGTCTAGTGATATTACAGTGCTGTAAATGGGCAGGAATGGGGGAACAGTGAAGCATTAAAAGTGAAGATTAACTGAAATTTTACTCTGAGATTACCTATCAATGGCTTTATTTTATTTGGATATCCTCTATAGGCTGAGAACAATGCACAACCCCAAGGGTCCAGTAAGCTTAATCAAGTGCAGGAGCAGGTCAATGATGTCCAAGTTATCCTCAAAGACAACATAAACAAAGTGTTGGAGAGGGGAGAGAAGCTGGATGACCTAATTGGAAAAACAGATGATCTTCAGGCCACTGTAAGTTAATAATCACAATTTATTAATTGATCCTGCCTATATAGTATGACATAAATAATCTATCTTTAATAATTCTTTAAAAATCTCTATTATATTACTAAATTTACCTCATTACTTCATCTTCACTGAAATCATTTCTTCATTAATGCATGCACTCTCAACCAGGCCGACTCATTTCAAAGGACTTCTGCACGGGTTTCCAGAAAATATTGGTGGAAAAACATCAAAATGATGATTATACTTGGAGTGGTTGTGTTCATCATTGTTTTGCTCATCATTCTTTTGGCAACTGGAGTCATTCCCTCATAACATAGTCATTTCTTTCCTGTTTTTGTATTAAATGTAATTAAGTGAAAATTTGACTATCACCTATATTTATGCTTGTTTTTGCCTGTTAAGTTTACTTTGGGAGATAATACATTTAATGAAATGTCATGTAAATATAATGGCAAAAGTTTGTGTAAAAATGTATAATTTTCATGTGATTGGTACACTGAACCATTGAGGTTGCAAGGGTTGGTGAGGTTATCAATCAACATTTCATTCTTAAGAGTTTAAAAGACTGAACAACACTAGTTTAATTCCAGCCTCCTCTAGACCTTTGAAACCACACCATGGTTGTAGTTTACATGACAAATGGATAAATAAGTACATTTCTGTGAAGGGTAAAGGTGGAGAAGGAAGTATGTTTATGAGTGTGTTAAGTATTTTGGACTGTTTATCCTATTTATGATCCAACCTTTGCTTTGGATATTCATTGTAAGGATACTGATTTGTATTTCGTAGTGCGGCATTAATTATGAAGGCTTTCTTTTCTGTATCTTTCACTGAACATCCTAGACAAAATGAAATGTACAACCATACTTATTCTCTCACATGATATGACAATTAGCATGTAAATACTGAACGCTGTGAATAGACTGCTGATAATAAAGAGAGAGGGTGGCATGCATTGCATTCATAATTAATACATTTTATTTCATTCATAGTATCACGAAATGATTTAAATGATTTTGTAGCAAAACACTCCTAAGCCTAAAAAATTATGTACATTTACTCGCACATCTACTCATTAATTTCATATTGAAATTTAGAAATGATCTAATGACCTAGGAGCACAATGTTTGCAAATAATGGACTAACAAACTCTACTAACATAAACTAGCATTTTAACACAAAACAAGAATTTATTTTGACTGAAGAAAGTGCGTTATACTGTGTCTGAGGGCAAGTTAGATCAGAACATCCACCTACATCAGGCAGCTCATAAAGACAAAGCATACTGTACATGGCCAGTAGCTGTAGTTAAAGTGAAGAATTTTTTTTGTCATTAACACTCCTTAATAAACATCTGCCTTGACTCAAAGATGTTTGCTCCAGATATGTTCCAAAAATATCTCCACCTGAAAAACAGAAAATAAAAAATAATAATTAATTTCATAAACAAAGAGAGGTAGGCATCTTGTTTCTCGAGAAAAAAACCTCTACTTTATACATACTAAAAGGCAGTAATAATCTAGAAATACTTGTTAAAAAATCCATAACATAGAAGTCCCAAAATACATTAAACTTAAATAATAAATTTAAGCCCAGGCACAGATATGAAGCCTTTAATTACTTGAAAGTTCACAATAATAATAATAATAATAATAATAATAATAATAATAATAATAATAACATTTCATGCAAATTTCTCAGGTTTGAAAAGATTAAAAAAAGAGAATTTGTTAGATGAAATTAACGAACTTCTTCCACCGCTGTCATTAAAACACACAATACAAATATGAAAATTAAACAATTCTCCATCGTAGTGGTGTCCAAGTACAAACCAGGTTTTAGCTCATGGACTACTGGCTATTACTGCTACACGAGCTATAAATAAAGAAAGCAAGCATTACAGGTAAGATTAAAAGTGCATATATTAACACTGGAAAATCCAGAGAAGGCTGTATCCTTTGAAAAGTAAACAGTTATTTTTTTCAGTGTTGTCATATTTAACCATTACCTGTAAAAAATGACATTGCGAAATTACAGAAATATATTGTATTACATAAAACAAATTCCATGAATTTTTAACAGATTGTAAAAAAGACGAGGATAAAAGCTTGGTGTATCCGTTATGTGTTTTCTGGGTTTTTGTTTTGGTTTTTTTTTCTGACAATTCATATACAGGATGTTGGAAGACCATACCAAATGGGAGCATTCGAGAGCGTACGCCTCTCGTACCCTGTCCGCATTGAGCGGGCCTGAGAGAATCGGGAAGTCAGCTCATGGCCTGCAAGGAAGTCCCCGCTGGCAGGTACAAACAAGGTCAGAGTTAGGAGACAACATTCTTCTTTTGTGTGTTTTCGTTGCAAATCCTTATTTTCTCGTACCCATTTAGCAGTACTGTACCTGTTAACTTTTTTTACTGTTACAAAAAGGCAAGAAACAGCCAAAAGCCAGCTGTTACATTATTGCCAAAAGACTGAAGTCTCTATGTTAACCACTACAGTAAAGCACTCCAGGGTGCTGTGAAAAACTTTAAAGAAAAACAAAAATTAAGCAAAATACATTACATATGACGGTTAATGTAGCATAAGTTAATGGCTAAAGATGGCTTGGGTTAAGTAATGCAACTGCATACCTGTATGTATGTTTTGGAGTTTATGCTTGTAGTATGCTAGTATGGCTTGTAACTGTTTTGATGGCCACCTCGCCTTGGAGATTTGCCGTAACCACTCTGCTGGTCTGCAGGTTGAGCAGAGAACATAGGAGGAAGAAAACATTAAATGTATACTATTAAATGTATACGAACATGGCAGAATGATAACAGCTTACAGCCAAAAAAGACATACTACTTCAAATATATGTGATGTTGATCCACATACCAACACACCATCTTAATTGCACTTTATTACTCCAGTTCAAATTAGCCAATTATTTAGAAAATAACTTGTAATTAATATGTTAATTGCATTAGATACTTACGGCACACTGTATTTCAAATATAACGTTTTCTGCAAATATTGGAGGAGACAAAAAATTTTTGGAGTAAACTGGATGAATTTTTAAAAATAGTTTATTTTCTTCTAAAAGTGGCCATTGGCTGGTGGTCATTTCTCCACTGACCTACAGATGTACATTTTAAACTCTTGTTGAAGGCTCTCAAGGCACTTGTGACAAATGAGTTGTGAAGGTAAGACATCCCTTTGCCCAGTCCACATAGCACCACATCTCATACAATAAATATCTACATTATATCTTAGGTTAAAGCAAAGACAGACAGAAACAAAAACACGAATGATCTAAACAGCTATGCTTAAAGCTCAGGTAATTTAGTGTACAGTTGTCATTATATCAGTATCAAAAAAAATCTTTCATACATTATTTTCTTAGAGTTTTTTTTTTTTGCAGCGTTTTCACAAACAGCATTACATACTGCTGTAGTCACCATATCCGTAGTAGTTGTAACCCGAGTAATCATAGCCCCCGTATCCACCATAGCCTTGATTGTTGTAGCCATAGTTTCCGTAATTTCCATATCCTTGATTCCAGTAGTTTCCATATCCCTGGTTCCAATTTTGATTAGGCCCTGAAATGGAGAGCCACAAAATGTCATCATATTGCAGAAAAGATGCACAGATACTTAAAACAATAATGAAAATAACTATTGTTATGCGTTATGAAGACATGCTGGGGAAAGCTGTCTGGGAGCAATGCAGTTGTGCATTTAAGTAAAATGCAACTTGTAGCTTGAATTTTAGGGTACAAACTAGGTGCAATTATCACCCTGTGCTCCCTGGGCCATCACCTTCCCACATGATGCACAATGCTCGAGAGGTGCGTCTGTCTACAACCAGGATTAAAAGCAAACCTTTTTGCTTTTTTTAATCATTCACTATACAGTACAATTGTTTCTTACTTTGAATTTGCCAAGAGCACAGACAGTGTACAAAGCCTTCTGCCAGACAGCATTTCTTTTATGATAAACTCTACAATATGCCAAATCATACATTACAGAGATCTAAATCGTCCTCTAAATAACTTTTCATGCATTATTTCATGAGGACTACATGACATTTGAAACTATTTAAGCAGACTCATTTGCAAGTCTTTGTCCCCCAGTTTAAGACTAGTCAGTGTTACAAGGCTGGAGCTGGCAATTTTTATGTTATTTACTGCAATATGAGTCAGGATCTCACAGTTCACTTTTTTTTTTTTTAAACCCCCTACTGAAAATGAATAGGCATAACATTTTGGATGCCAATGTCAAATTCAGCTTGCGATTTCTGTTAGTTCAATGTGCCAGCAGATGCGAATAAAATTAATTGCTCCTACATAGACCACACTTACCTCCTCTCCCACGACCTCGGGAGGAGAAGCCACCTCTTCCACCCCATTGTTGCTGCTGGTACTGTTCCTTTGACATGGCTACTTTGACTTCACACTGTAGAAGTGGAAGCCCACACAAGCATTAACATTTGCATTAAAGAGGTACTGTACACGTAAATGTGTTTGAGCTGTAAATGAAATGATGAATGTACTGTCACAAAACACATCCATGCTAGTGTTAATATTGACCAAATTGCTATTTTTATAAAAAGTGGCATTTTGCAGGTTGAACCTCATGAGACCAATGCTTATGTAGAGGTGAAATATTTATCTATTTAAAAAAAATTTTTTTCCAAAAAACAAGAGAAAAAAATACCCAAACATTAATATCCTCTAATCAGAGGTGGCCGGCTCACCTCCCCTAGCCCTGGCCCTTAAGTGGGAGTTTGTGGAACCGTGCTCATTTTCAAATATATGCTGATTCTGATTGAGCCTCACATATAACTGCCACATATAACCCCCCCCTCCAACCTCTACTGTACTGCAAGTATATATATGCAGTACACATCAATGCTATACCAAGGGCCTTTATGATATACCTTGCTTAGGCCAATGTTATGGTACTTCTTTTCCATGATTTTCTTCACCGGTTCCTCTTCTTTGAAGGTGATGAAACAAAATCCTCGCCGTTTATTTGTTTTGTTTTCCATTGGCAACTCAATAGACTCCACCTGAGAACAGAAAAATCAATCTTTTCCATCAGTTTAATAGTATATATAATAAAAATGTCATGTTAAATATGTTTAATTCATGTAATTTTTTCCCCCCACATATGTACTCCTTTTGGAAGACACCAAAAGATCTGTTTACTACTGAATAAAAATCTACAGGAGTTTGAAGATCATTTTTAAATACCTCTCCAAAAGCTTGAAAGTATTCTCTAATCTTCTCTTCAGGAGTGTCTGGTGAAATGCCACCGATAAAGATCTTCTTCACAGGTTCCTTGGACTTCATGGCCTTTGCTTTTTTAGGATCGATTACTTTACCATTAAGTTTGTGTTCTTTTTGCTGAATAACCTGAAAGCAAAAGGTGATGTAGCATCAATACTAACTAGTGAGTGCTTTCATACATGAAAACAGGTTATACTGGAAATAAGAACAATATATAAATATTTAAATAGTAACTAAAATAATAGAAAGTATTTACATCTGGAAGTGTTAAACTCCTGAAATACTGGAAATGCCACAACACAAGACAGAGTTATGTGATTCGCCTCATTTAAACACTGTTAGACAGAGTGTGTAACTAAATTCTCTAAACCGACTAGTCAGAAGGTGTTGATTAATTTTCTACATCAGCAGCTCTGACAATAGTGCCAACTGTACCACAAAGCACAGGTTTATTGTAATAGACTCATTTTAATATGTTATTGTTTCTATAGTAACAACTCAACAATTCGAAGGGACTTGCTGTGTACGCTGTGGCTCTACGTTATCTAAGTCTAATAATAAATGAACTTAAAAATGTGTTCTTATTAAACAAAAAATAACATCCAATTGTGAATATGGTGAAGGATTCTGCAAGTTAATGCTTATTTAACATTTACTAAATGAGTTTCTGGCATCGGTGCTTTTTGTAATGATTACCAAGTCATAGGAAAGTCTTCAGGAAAACAGACTTTGCACTTTCCAGACTTTCTGCAATACAGCAAGCTGCGTTTTCTTGTTTTGTTCATTTCAAGTGAGAGAAAACAAAAGAGATGCTGGTGAAGGAATGACTGTTTACAGCTGCTATAATGTAACTGATAACTGTAACTAACTATCTAATGAATATTACACACGATTTTATGTATATTTCACAAATGTGATGCAACTATAAACTGTTGCAAAGTATATGTTAGTTACTAAGATTAAAATTGTAATATTGGGAGACTGTTTTGGGGCAAAGGGTAAAGGTCTGGTAATGGTACAGTGGCTCTCCAGGAAATGAACAGAAAAAAAGACCATACTGAATCTCACTACCTTTTCCACACTTTCAGCATCTTTAAACAGTACGAATCCGAAGCCTCTGGATCGACCAGTCATGGGATCTAGCTTTAAAGTGCAGTCTACAACCTCCCCAAACTTGGCGAAGTAATCTTTTAAGTCCTTCTTCGTTGTGTCCCAGCTCAGGCCTCCAACAAACATTTTCCTGTGGGACATAAAGGTGTGTGACAAATATGTTAGAAATAAAAATCCTATGTGACATCCTGAATAGGTTATTCTCTTTAACCTTGCAGAAGACTGTACTCAGTATAATGGTTTGGGGAAATAAATCATGTTTTGAGACTGGTCTTGCCTGAAATGCTTGCTACCCTACTTAATGCATGGCATTACAGACAATATGCCTAGAAATGAGGAACAAACGGAAGGGGCAAAAAAAAAAATCCTACTTCCGTCATTTTGTAAATAAATAAAAAAACAAACAAATTTAGGGAAACAGACAGGCAGAGTATACACATTTATCTGAGCTTATTTACAACCAGCTACAAAAACTGGCCACAGGGCGTGCTAGCTACTTGATTAGCAGCTACCTTGTTGTATTTATGTGATATATCATTAAAAAAATAGGGCTGTAGTCAGCATTAAAAAAATATTATACCTAAGTTTTAACACCACATTGCTACAACTGTGTATAAAAACCGACCTATGATCCAAAGGTTACCTATCTATATAGCTAAAGCCCTGCAGTTTTCATTCAACATTTTTTTCGTTATTTAACATTTAGGCTAGTCATAGTAGTGACGATAGCCTCCGCTTTAATTTTCGTTATATATATAATAATAATAATAATAATAATAATAATAAATAACAAAAACAAAGAAATAAATAATACGCCCCAAAACAAGCTATCAACTATTAAATGCTGGTTATATGTATAATATAAGTGAAATGAAATTAACTAAGCTAACTAGCCGGCTTTGCTATACCGGTGGCTAGGTTAGCTTGAAACGTCATCAGTTTGGTCCTAAAGAACGCTTAGCAACAACGCAAAGAAACCTCATAATATGATATTACTGCTGGTGATATGGTGAAACCCATGCATGTAAAGGAAAATGAAATCATTAAATATTCTTTTTTTTAATTGTCACAAACGCAAAGCTATCATGTGTATCTAATCAGCGAAGAAACTTTGGTCAGTTTGGCTAGGCTTCTAGCTAAGCCTTCAGGGTTTCTTTGTAGTGCATCCATTTACCCTTCATCTTCCTCATTTTTACTCGCATCAATCTTCGAGCCCTCGCTTTCCCCCGGGCCGCCATCACTGACCGCCTGTGTCTGTGCTTCCACACACGCCTCTCCGTCTTCCTCCATTTTCATAGTCGGATCTTCTCCGATGTACTGCTCCTCCATTTTTACTTTCCCCCGTCTCACTCGGCGTTGATGCTAGCGAGTTTCCTTCTCTAATCGCCGATATCCAGCGTTACAATTACAAAACAAAAGGGCGCAAAAGCACCGCTTTCGGTTTCTAAAAATAAATTTCCAACGCAATTTTAAAGCAAATTGCTTAGATCTCAACTACAAGGAAAAATAATTTCGGACTTCTTTGTTGCCGCACATCAGCGTCCTGGCACAAAATGGAGGCAGAGGGAGCAAGAGATCATGGAGCGACTCAGTGCCTCATTTATGCAATTTTCATTTCTTTATTTAAATAAAAAAAAAAAAAAGGGCACCCAGTCGGATTTGACATTAAACCTTCTGATAGTATAATAAATACCGTGAGCTTTGTATTTTATTGCGTTAATAAAAGCCTATAGGTTAAAATACACTATATTCCTGAGCCATGGATGACTTGGACAGAAAAGTCCCTCAAAAGTCACTTTAATGTCAATCTTATACCTAGAATGGTGCCTATAGTTTCCTTTACAAAGCCATGGTACACCATATGCACATACCAGTAAATATACCATCTGCCAATCCAGTTTACTGTGTTCCTCAGGGTTCCCAAACTTGTTCAGTACGAGACCCAAGAGAGAAATTTGGTGTCACAGCAGGACCCAAATGTACAAAAATGGATCAGGAATAATCAGAACATCTAAATTTACACACAAAACAAACCTGCTCAACAAATAAACATTGGCTACCCATTTTGGGAAACCTTGCCTCAGCGTGATCAATCATCTGTAGTCAAAGATTATAAAAATCTGCAGGTCCACTCTGCTTTAAAAAAAAAAAAAAAACCAGACACAAACACCACCATACTCATGTTTTTGTACCCCAATTTTTAATTTTAATCTCCACTTATCCAAAACTGAAAAAGGAAAAAAAAAAAAAAAAAGAAAAAAAAAAGAAAAAAAAAAAAAAGAACAAAAAGACAAAGGACACTTTCCAAATCAGGATCTAAGTACACATCAGCACAAAACTTGCAGGTTCTACTTCAAACAAAGCACAAGATAAGAAACGTGGAAACAATATTTACAAGGTCTGACTGTGAATGTCTTCAGAGGACAATGGAACAAAAGTATTTTAAAATCAAGACGCTCTCTGATTAAGAAGAACAGGGTATCCATGAGCTGCCTCCAGGGTACGAACACTCAAGTCTGCCCACCTAAAAGAGATGAGAAGAGACGTTAACTATTTTGACAGGGCTGAAATCTCACTGAAAAAGACCACCTCCATGTTTGTTTAACTGCGTGAGCTGTTGACTTTAAACTATTAAGATCACCATTCAAGACTAAAGATCATATGTACAACTTAATGTTACTGAAAGTACGTCTACAGCCAGCAAAACTTAACTCCACTGAGCTGGTAGACAATCTCACCAAAAAGGAGCATAACCTTAAAAGTGTCTCATCGAATTCAAGTTAATTTCCAAAAAGTAAGTAATATCTTGAGGATAGCTCACATGTTAGCTTTTTATGGCTTCATAAAAATGGTTTACATATGATCTTTATCATCTATGTCTTAAGGAAAAGGACTGAGGTGTATCATTTGAAGTTCTCTATGGACTCTAAAAAAAAAAAAAGCAAGCATTATGAGTTTTATGCAATTTATGGGGCCGGAACCATTTTAGACAACAAAAGATTAAAAAATAAAAATAAAACAAAACCAAAAAAATAAAAAAACAAAAACACTGAAGCTCCACAACTGAAATTCAAGAACACTAAAATAAAAAGAAGAATACAAACAGCAAGGTTAACAAACACTTTAGGGTTCACTGTTAAATACCTGTAAAAAATCCATTTTAAAAACTGTTAAACAAAACCTTGATAACTTAAGGGAAAAACGAGAGATCTCCTGCTTAAGGTTTGCTCTTTTACGCTGGTACAGGAAATTTGAAGAGACCATACCACAGGACAGCGTTTTCTCGTGCATGCCGTGCTCTCTGCCCGCTATGTGCGACGCCCAGAGAATTTCGTGGTCAGGTGACACACGGCCTGCAATGAAGTCCCCACTGGCAGGTACAAACAAGGTATAATAATCAGAATTAGGGGAAGAACGGAAAATCAGGAGAGGTGCCCTTACTCTGTACCCTTTAGCAGTACTTTACCTGTTAGCATTGCTATCAACGTTATGTTATTTTCTTATGATCACCTGTTAAAAAGCAAGGAGAAAAGCAGGAAAATCTACAGAAAAACGCTTATGTTTTTCTGAAGAGATTTTTTCTTTAAACAAAATGTGCAAGCATTAGCAATTAAAGATCTATAGACATATCCTTATTTTTCATTCAAAATGTGGTGCATAAAAATGCATACCAATCTGTGGTAGGATAGTCAGCATTGTCTATTGATCTTTAAAGTTCACTTTATGCCAAAGGAAATTCTTGGATTATAATCTTACCATAAATTTTGGCAGGTCACATCATTTCCATCAATATGGCTGGTAGTTGTTCTGATGATTTCCACCCCCCCGGGAGACCTTGCCATAGTTGCTCTGTTGACCTACCGGAACAATACAAAGTAAAAATAAAATTATAGTTAAGCAGAAGCTTGCTAAAATTGTCAGTACTTCCAGCATAAGAATTAGGTATTTAAACTTACCATTATAATCATCATAGCCTTGTCCATAGCCATAATTTTGGTAGTTGTAGCCTGAATAGTCATACCCAGAGTAATCATTATAGCCCTGGCTGTAGCCATTGCCATAGCCTCCATAGTTCTGTCCATAGTAGCCCCCATAGCCTTGGTTGTAGCCTTGGCTTGGTCCTACACAAAGGGTTGGGATGAGACAAAAGTTGGGCATTTGCAATGGTAAACTATTAAGCAAATCAGTGTTACAAGCGATTTTGATATTTTTATTTATTTATTTATTTTTTAAGACAAATACCTCCTCTTCCACGACCTCTGAATCCTCCTCTTGCTCCACTTCTGCTCTGTTGTTGTCTGTAGACCTCTTTAGGTTGGGCAACTTTAATTTCACACTAAAACAACAATGGGGGAAAAAGTACAGCCTGATTCACAATCAAGCCATTCATGAAACCAAGTTTTTGTTAAAATAAAGAGCTACGGTGCTAGACATACCTTTCCTGCGCCCACATTGTGGTATCTGTTTTCCAAAAGCTTCTTAACAGGTTCCTCATCCACATATGTTACAAAGCAGAACCCTCGCCTCTCATTTGTGTTGCTGTCCACAGGGAGCTCAATATTTTCAATCTATATTGAGAGGGGACAAATGGTGACTATTTGGTACCAATTGCATGTCTGGGCAACATCCATTTAGCCATGTGACTCAAAACACAATATTGATCAAGTTACATATTTCATATGACTTACATCTCCAAAGGATCCAAAATATTCCCGGATTTGTTCCTCGGATGTCTCTGGCCGAAGACCTCCAACAAAGACTTTTTTGGGAGGCTCCTTCCCCTTCATGGCTTTGGCTCGCTTTGGATCAATCAGTTTCCCATCCAGTTTGTGCTCCTTCAGCTCCAGGACCTGAAAACAGTCATGAGTTTTAAGTGTTAATAATAATAATATTCACAGGAGAAAAAAAAATTACCTTACTCAGACAGGGCACAAAAGCAACAACATATTATAAACCAGCATCTTACTTGTGCTTAATTTATTTAATAAGCTACAATTAAATGCGCATTTCATCTAAAGCAGTCACAGTGCTGCATACACAACAAAAACGGTTTAAACAATCACCAAACAAAGAGTCACTGGATTTTCATAACATTGCAGAAAATCAAATCTCATAATTTAAATTAAAATGATCAGCTGCAAAAAATATCAGCAGGGTTATTTTTAATTTTGTTTTTAAGATGAATGCACTCACCCTGTCGACACTCTCTGCATCTTTGAACAGCACAAACCCAAAACCTCTGGATCGGCCAGTCATTGGGTCTGTTTTGATGGTACAATCCAACACCTCTCCAAACTTGGACAGGTAATCTTTAAGGTCTTGTTTGCTAGTGTCCCAGCTCAGACCACCAATAAACATTTTCCTGTATATATTATATAAAAAAGAAAAAGCACAAAAAAATAAATAAATATCGTGCATCGGTCATTTTATGAAGTAATTCGGATTTGAAAGTTGGCCGCGAGTCCAACATAAGCATGTAGATCTTAAGCATAGCCATGTGTCCTGAGATGCCGCTTCATGCACAACAAATTATCCCAAGATGCCGCGAACTCGAGCTAGTCACGCGGGCGGAAACTGCTCACTTACCTTTAGCAACAATAAAGCGAACCTAAAGCATATAACTAACTTGGCTTATAGACGTTATAGAGAAAATAAAACACTGACACTGAAAAAGACTAAGTTAAAACAGTTTGCTTGCTAATTCGAACTTGCGACACGTTGCCTAGCTAGCCAGTCAACATTAAACCGCACGCCACGTTTGAATTTTCTGTTCCCGCTAGCTTAGCTACCGAGACACAAACTGCACAGCACTACTCGCGCAAATCAGTTTCCGTCTGCTGTAAATCACTTATACATTAAACTCAACGCTATCGAGGTCAAAATGGAATTTAAGAACAAACAGCGCCGCCTCAAACGAACACAACAAAACGAACAGCTCAGCTAGATGAGCAGTGTTAGCTGGCTAAGCCGAAGCGCTGTGGGGCCTGGCCCGGCCTAGCAGCGCCACTCACCCGTCATCCTGCAGGTTTTTGCTTGCGTTTATTTTGGATCCCTCCGGGAACTCATCCGTACTGAAGTCGGTCTGCTCGTGTTCTGCCTGCATTTTTGGGCTTCAGGTAATCCGGTACAACGACCTATGTAGAGTAGTGTGATTATTATTATTTTTTTTGTTTGAAAAAGACCCCGACACAACGGCGAACACAAACACCCTGACCCGTTTGTTAAAATGGCGGACAGTGACGCAATGACGCAATCATTAAGGAAATGGGCGGGGCGTGGAAGAAAGGGGCGGGACGCGATGACATCACAGCACTTTGTGTGTGTGTGTGTGTGTGTGTGTGTGTGTGCGTGCGCGTGGGTGTCTCTCTCTCTCTCTCTCTCTCTCTCTCTCTCTCTCTCTCTCAATTCAATTCAAAGAGCTTTATTGGTATGACCGTGAACATTTACAGTATTACCAAAGCACTGAAATGAAACTATAAAGTTTTTAACAATTAAATAAAACAGAAGAAAAGGGTAGTAGTAGTAGTAATAATAATAATAATAATAATAATAATAATAATAATAATAATAAAATATAGCAGCAGATTAAAGGAGAGGTAGATGTTAAAGTGGGGTAGCACGGTGGATAAGTGGTTAGCAAGAAGGTCCTAGGTTTGAGACGGGCGCCTTTCTCTGTGGAGTTTGCATGTTTGCATGTCCGCATGGATTTCCTCCGGGTACTCTGGTTTCCTCCCACAATCCAAAGACATGTACATTTGGTGGATTGGCTACCCTAAATTGCCCATAGGTGTGTGTGTGTGTGTGTGTGTGTGTGTGTGCATGAACCCGAGTCCCGAGTTAGGGGAGGGTTTGGCATGGGGCTAGCGACCTCACCGTGTAGAATGCACTTAGCTACGGAAATGTCTACAAGCCCATGTGGGCTGCCTGACACCCTGTGTGCTGGACGGATGGACGGACGGATGGACGGCACACAGAGAGAGAGAGAGATGTTAAAATGACGATAGTCAATAAGGGTATAATAACATGTCTGCACCAAGTAATAATAACAATAATAATAACAACAGTATTACAACTACAGTCGATCCTCTCATTAACGGACTAATTGGGGGGAGAGGTCGTCTGTTGACGTGAATAGTCTGATGATGTGAAGGGTGTGTGTGTGTGTGTGTGGGAGGGGAAATAGTGGAAATACAAGGAAAAACACTACTAACGTCCATAAAAGTGCTACCCAAGTACTGTACACATGACAAGCAGCATAACAACCAACATAAATAGGTAAGTATATTAAATACTAATGTAAATAAATATGTAAATACAATTGTAAATGTCATTTCCCTTATGTGCGTTCACACCATACTCCTCACAAGCACGGGAGACAGAAACACCAGACTTGTTAAAAAGCTCTAATTTCTGGCCAATACTAAGATTGATACGCTTTTACCACTAGACTTATCTTTGGGTGGCATAATGATGGCACTGGGCAGAAAAACAGTGAAAAATACCACATAATTGCTGAAAAAACAGTATAGCTTCACAACAACCACAGCTCATTCGACGCTTGTAAACAACTAATAACACGCACGCCACCACCACCTAGCGAGTGAACTACAGGACTCAGTTCGCTACACCTGGGATTTTTAAACTTTCATACCGGACATTCTGGCTAATGGATTATGTATTCAGACCAGCGGATGTTGTCCATTGCATCTGATATCCATTAATGCGGTGTCCGTAGATGAGAGGATCGACTGTAACCTCTCTAACCTCTGCATTCCTGGAACCCCAAACAGGACATCTAACTTAATGTCGCCCCCTTCTGCTGCATTCCAGTAACATTATTCTCACAGACCAGCGCTCACTTTCACCTCAGCTAAATTAACCCCCAGAACTGATTACAGGGTAGAACTAAGTGTTTATATGAAGTAAATTTATCTGACTAGTTAGAACATTAGGTTTAATACATATACTGCTGCAGTTTGAATCCGTTTTGTCTGAAGTCCTTTGGTAAATGAGCTCATTTAAGAGACAGAGAAAGAACTGCTGAGAAATGACACCTTACCTTGTTAAGTGACTCGTACAGCGCCAGGTTTTATGTCCTTTACTGCTCTCCATCACTGTTTCTAAAGAATATGTTGTGGTGAAAACACTCGCCCTGAACAACTGCTATACAGATTAAAAGATTTAGGGATTAGGGATTTAGTGATCCTCTGTGAAATGGGAACTCGGCGATAGTGTCGCTCTTCAAACAAATGACAAATCTTTCGAGGTATATATTTATGTGATGGATCCACTGGTAACATTATCTTCTTATGCTCGTATTGATTAGTAGGTTACTGGAGGCTTTACTTTATGCCTGGTGGAGTAACGTTAGTATAGCGTGAATGTAAACTGTAAGTCCTATTGTCTCTCTCTCTCTCTCTCTCTCTATATAGATATATATATATATATATATATATATATATAGATTATATATATAAAATCTTTTCGCGTTTGAAACGGAAATGACGTACGACCACAGAATATATTATACGTGCGTATGAGCGGAAACAGCGTAACTAGCGCTTACATTTTAACTAATCACTACGTTTGTGGACGCCATTTTTATATCGTCTT
>JAQMCW010000009.1:15071258-15088725 GCA_030068335.1 Chrysichthys cranchii
CACACACACACACACACACACACACACACACACACACACACACACACACACATTTGTATTTATGTCTTTGTGGGGACTTCACATTCATTTCTACAGGCATGACCCTAACCCTAACTATGACAACCCTAACCCTTTCTCAACCCTAACCTTAACCATAAGTAACCAAACAAAATACAAGACTTTTGGCTATTGCAGGTGGTTATTTGGCTAATTCTCTGCAAATCAACTTGGCTATTATGGCAGTGCAGCAAGAAGGAAGGCGTCTATTTATTTTTGAGATGTGTGTGTAGTCCATGTTGAGTGTGGGTAACCATGTTTGTAGGTTGCAGTGTAGATTTCGGCATGAATTCTGGCACAGACATGACTTAACCTAAATACGGCTCAGGAAAGATTTTTTAAAATATCAGCCTTCATCTCTCAGAAGATTTGCTAAACTACTTCAAGTTTGCCTACATGTTTTCTAATCGCCTCAATGTTTTGTTATTTTCATAAACAACATCTTGTCCAAGGTGTACCATTAGTAGCTGATGCTCTACTAGCTTGACTGGCTTGCCCTGTTTCAACATCTGCTACAGCTGTGACACATCATCTTCATGCCTTCACTTTGTAGTCCACACATTGCAGAGAACACACACACTGTATATTGATGCTCCAAACACTTTAGTGGGTGCTTCTGAATTTCTGGTGCTCCTAAATTTCTGAAAAGTGCTTCCTCACAAAATCCCATTTTTGACCCCTGCATTAAAATCAAGATCACACATATGCTCATATGATCAGGTGCATGTCATCTCATATGAAGGACCAGGGACAAACTGAGTCATATTAAATAAGTCTGTAAATTGTAAAACCTCTCTAAGCAGACGCTTAGACAAATCTAATGTTGTAACAAGGTTACAACATTTTTTCAGAGCAAATCTGACAGAAATGGTGCACAGGGTTAGGCAGTTCCACTTTATACACTTGCACTTCAAATCTCAAGGATTATCTTACAGGCCAAATTTGACATTTAAAGTGGGTTTTTTTTTTTCATTATTATTATTTCTAACCCCCAACATGCACAATAACTGCAAATAATACATTTGAAAACCTACAATTAGTGTGGAAAAAGTAGTTAAAATTACCTCCTAATAACTTGGGGCAGCTGGACAGGCCTGGAGGCCACAGTGCATTTTCATCCTTTCATCACCAGGTTCCCTAAACACTTGATTTCCTCACCCTACTGAGTTCACGCCACTGGCTTCCTGCTGCAGCAAGAGTCAAATTTAAATCTTTAGTCCTCATATTATAAACTTTAAACTGCTATGCACCTTATTATCTATGCTCACGTTCCACTTTATAAGGAATACCTGTACACCTGCACATTCATGCTGTTATCTGATCAGCCAATCATGTTGCAGCAATGCAATGCATACAATCATCCAGATGCAGACTAAGAACTTATGGTCATGTTCACATCAAGCATCAGAATGTAGAAAATGTGTTATCTCTGTGAGACGTGACCATTGCACGGTTGTTTGTGCCAGATGGGCTAGTTTGATTTCATAAACCGCTGATCTCCTAGAATTTTCACATACAACGGTCTCTAGAGTTTACTGAGAATGGTGCGAAAAACAACGAAAAACTTTATGTGAGGAGACGGTCTGCATGTTGATGAGAAAGATCAGAGGAGAATGACCGGAATGGTCTGAGCTGACAGGAAGTCTATAGTAATTCAAATAAGCGCTGTTTACAGGTGTGGTGAGCAGAAAAGTATTTCTGAAATTCTCCAACCAGCGCATGTGGCACCAACAACCACGCCACGGTCAAAGTCACAGAGATCGCATCTTTTCCCCCATTCTTATGTTTGACGTGAACAGTAACTGATAATAAACTTCCTAATATAGTGGATGGTGAGCATACGTGAATAGGATGGCTCCGAAAAGTACACCTGCATACCTGATCAGATCTGCAGCGTGATTAGAATGAGGTCCAATCCTTAGATCTAAGTATGCTTGTTTTAAATCAGATTTCACTGCTCCAGTTGCCTCCTCTTGCATTTCCAATCCTTTTGTAAATGTTTAAAGTTGTAGACTTTCCTTTTCAGAGAATTTCTAGGAAAATGATTTATGGCTCTTTTTCTTTTTCTGTACCATTGTTTGTATTGATTGTTCTTAATTATTTTTTTTAGGTTTCTGATGTGGTGGTGGAAAAACCTGCAAAACGTCATACCAGAGATTTTGACAATTTGTATGAAGTAGACAGAAAGACTTTATTTCACTCTTACACATATGGTCTCTCCTCCAGCAGTCAGCATAGAGAAGAACACACTTTCTTGTATATTCAGAGTATTTATGCATGCAGAGTGTGTGTGCTATGTGTTTGTGTCACAATAGAAAACTGGTGTTATCTAACTGTCTCTTTCATCCCATGTTAAAGATCTAGGCCTTGACTGTATCTTGTCTAAATACAAAAGATTCTAGGTCATTGGTTTGTCACAACGTCTCTTAAACTTTCTAAATAACATAGTTGAGTCGCACAAGCGCAAAGTGAGTTTTGCATATGCTTAATGCTTGAAGTAAAACCAGTAAATATAAATTTTTCCTTTACATTGGTTGCTTATGCACATACTCAGTTTGCCACCTTTGTCTTTTTTGGTTAAGTTGCGCACGGTTCTGCTTGTACAAACCAACATTAATCGTCATCAACCAGACAACCTTGGACCTAGACAGAACTGTGTACAGTACTTGTTAAATACTGTAGCAACAACAACAACATGTAGTGGCAAATCTTGCTCAGCTATATTTTTATGTTCACAATCATTTTCAAAATAGGAACCAACTTGACTTCTGTAGCAGATTCTCTTCTGCAGTTTATCAAATGATGTCTTTGTATAAATAAGTAAATTAAAGCTTGTTGTCAGTTCAGAGACTAGGTACAGGGCAAGAGACATTTGCTCAAAAAGTTTGGAGAGGCTTTACTGACCTGCCAGTGTGAAACAAAACAAAAATTTGTTAAATTGTCTTCATTATAGCCATAAACTAATTATTAATGGTTAGGCAGCAAAAGGCAACTCTTCTGCCATTCAGTTATGCTCCCCCGCCCAACCCTGGATAATTCCATACAGATGTTTTTAATTTAGTACTTTACTATTCGACATTCTGTGAAAAGCTATTTCCAGGGGATTTAGCAAGTAACAAGTGACCTTTATGCACACTTGGAGACCTTGGGATCCTCCAACATCCAGCACTAAAAATAAGCCTACTCAGTTGAATCCATTCTTAAGAGTATTAATTTCTTGATTGTGTGAACTTTTATGAATTCTGCATTATCGAGTCAGTACAAAAACATTACTTTTCCAAAAAAATAATTTGTATTTGAAAAATATTTGTATTTCAGGGAAGAAAGCAACATATTATATAATAGACTACTAAAGAACTATGGCAGATTCTCCAATATGCTCAGTAAACCTTACCAGCAAAAATAATTGCATTATTTTTGAAGTCATCTTTATTTTACAGCATTTCTCTGCATGTGCCTGAGTATTTATAAATATTTATAATGCAAAGCAGTAAAACTCTCTCTGATATGTGTGTTTGGGTGTTACTCCTCCCATGTTTGTTGTTCAAGCCAAGTTTTGTTGCTCATGAATGATTCATAACCGTTAGCTCTGAGCAAATTCTAAGCAATATATTGCTACTTGTATTCCTGATTTCCCGATTACCAGTGCACTGATCAGTGAAGGGTATTGCATGGTGGACTATATTAGTTGATCTACTGGCCTTTTTGGTGATCTTTAATCATTTAATCACGAGACAGCATAAAATCAAGTCTACATTTAAAGTGAAAATCATAAACTATATTTAACAGCAATGAATAAAAACATTTAATATATTGTGACAAATAACAATTACTTCAGTTGATACAGGTGTATATATCTGGGTATGTATCTGTATATAATGAGACCAGAGGTGAAAGACTCTGGGAGTTCAGAGCTTTTTTTCTTAAAATCTTAAAATGGAAAGAAAGTAAGAAAAGATTATCTTGGTTTTTCCCATTCATTCATTCATTCATTCATTCATTCATTCATTCATTCATTTATTTATTTATTTTTAAAGGAGCTAACAGCAAAACCTGACTTTTTCCCCATTATGTTTGATAGTTTACTTTTTTCCTCCTAAAAAAAACACAGCATTGTAATGAAACAAGCAATGCTCCCTCGTGGCATCAACTTCTCATTGGAATAATGTAAATGCAGCAAAAAACAACTAAAAAAAAAATAGCATATGCAGTACTGAGTGCATCACAAATAAATCATTTATCACACATTTAATGTGTTTCAGGGCAAACTTTTGCCTTTAATTTCTTTAAGCTATGTTAAATATAAGGTATGTGAATTTGTTTGCTAATGTCATGAACCAAATAACTCACTGGTCTCTCTCTCAATTATACTCCATCTAATCCTTCCAAATACATTACTAAAACAACAAAGTCATACATGTGTAAAAGTTAGTACTCATGTTCCTATCTCTGTAAGCAGCACTAAACACAAAATGCTATTTCTATGACTCAGATTATCACTTGCTATTTTTTATTAATTGTCTGGAAGACCAGGCTTAGGCCTGGTCAGTATATAATAAATAATATATTGCAACAACACTGTGGTGAAAATATTGCAAAAATATCTGCAAGAAAAAGTCGGCTTGCCAGAAATCTAAAAGTAGCTTCATTCTTCTAACATGTTAAAGACAAAAGTAGTTACATGCATTGATGTACACAGAGCAAAAAGTTACACAGCCACACAGTAATGCACTTATGGGCATTTACACATGAAAAACTCTTATGTATGACAGAAATCTATAATCTGATACTCTACAAAATCCTTCATGTCAACTGATGTGAATAACAGCAAAATCCTTTACACTCATGTGATTCTTTTTGCAGGGTTCTATACAATAGTAATCTAAAAATAGTCTATAAAGCACAATAATTCAGAGCATTAATGTGACCAAAATGTAATAAGCATGAACAGTACAGATTTTAAAATAGGAGACACTAAAATAGACATTTTCCCTGCATTCCTAAAAAATCTCTGTAAACTTTCCTATCGTATGTATTTTAATATTAGCAACAGGAGAAAACTAACAGGTGGTTTCACTTCAGGTTTTTTTTTTTTAGTGATCTACTGCAATGCTATCTTGTACCTGATAGGTAATATCTGATAACAAGAGCAGCCATACGATTCTGTTGTATTTTATATTTTGAGTGTGCTTGAATAGTGCAAACATACTCATTACCATTTGGATCACTTAAGCCTTGTGTTCACAAAAAAACATGAACAACATGGGCTTTTCTGCATTAAAGTGCCTGATTGTGGTGAAACAAACAAACAAAAAAGGATCTAATTTAAGGCAAAGCCTGCACTTGGCAGATTATTGTGAAAATAAGAATAAGATGTCACTTTATAGGGTAGAATTGGACAAATGTAAACATAGCATTAATGTACCCTACCTTAGGTATGCTACAAAATATGTGGCTGCATTGGATAATGCTAAAGTTTGATGGATTGCTTGACTAAGAAGAAAAAAACACTGGTCACCAATGAATTCTGAAAGATATGCAACAATCTTTCACAAAAACTACTCTTCTATGAAACAGCTGAAAACATCCACAGGTTCCCAGGAAATCTAAGCCATCACAATGGTTATCTTATTTATAATTAACTGCTCTGTGACAGATTAGAAGGAAAGATGTTTTAAACGAACAGCTGAGAACCCAACGCTGTTTGTTTGTTTATTTATTTATTTTTTAGGTGCTCCCATCACCTGTCCTTAGTTTCCGAGTCATGATCATCTCTGGTGTGGCTCTCTTCTGGTCACTGGCTAGGCCAAGCCAGCACATGAGATCGATGAAACATGTGGTGGGATTGAAGCGAAGGCCAAATTCACTGGCTGCATAGTCAAAAGGAAATGTGTGATGGAAGTTATGAAAACCTTCCCCTGTGAGATGAGGAGAGAAAAGCCGAGGTAAACAAAGTTTAGATACAATGTAAACAGCTTAAAAACATCCATTTTATAATCACAATAACAATATATACAATCTTCAATCTGAATCTTAATGGAAAACACCATTTGTGAATCACTTGTGATATGGGCAATTTCTCAAAAGCATATTAAACTGCATATTATATCAATTTTGTAAAAGCATATTTACAGCAGTGTTGGGTGAATTAAACCCACCAACGGGTGTGCTGTTATAGGAAAACAAGGCGCCAATGATATGTTTTATTCCTTCTCTACCCCAGGAATTTGCTAATTCTAGCAAGGTATTATTTACTAAAGAAAGACATGTTTATTTGTTACAAATTATGCCTAATGTTGTGGAACATCTGCAAATAAATTAGTTCCTGTTATCACTTATGTTATAGCTGCTATATACACTTGATTCCTCACCGGTGTGTATGAGTAACCACAAAGTCCTCTTTCCTAAAAAATTTCTTGTGTCAGAAACCTTAAAAGTTTCAGCTTTACCTCTGACTGTTACAAGGCACTGACCACAGAGAGTCCTTCCAAAATTGCTAAATAAAAAAATCTCCTCACAGAAACCTTCCTCCATCATGTCATCTGATTATGTTGAGGGTGTCTGTGCAAGTTGTTAATTAAATATTAGTATTAGAATGTATTAGAACGAGCATATCAATATAAATAGATGATTTCCCTTGTAACATGAACTACTGTCAGAGCTGTTGTTCTTGAAAATACCTTCTATAACCTTCTATAACCTAAGACATTGTTATAATGTAGTCATTACAATAGTAACTACTGTCATTATATTATTCATGGACTTCACAACTGTAAATAAGCATGCACAAAGCCCATGACATCACACTACTAGTTGGAAGGAGAGAAAAAAAACATGTACCAATAGCTCCAATTGTGACAAAGCGGTTCTCCCGAGGGTTGATATTCTTGTTGTATGGCCGGTTTCCATACATGTGTGCAGCGCTGTTGACTAACCAGGTGAAATTAAGAACAATGGTGTAGCGTAAGATAGAAGCCAGGAAGTATGAGTTCCACATGCTTTCACCCCAGAAGTACCATGGCACCATAGTGGGCAGGAAGAAGCACATCACCAAGACTGAGATTTTGTAATATCTGGGTCAAAGAAAATGCAGCAGTGTGTTAGATATCTTAATAGTTTATATAGTTTCATTCTCAAGTTATAATGAATTACTTCAGCATGCTTTAATTTAAAAGCAAACATGTTATTTGTGTACTTATGTACAGGGCAATTCTGAAAAAAATACGTTCCTGTCTGACAGAAACTTGAGACTGGGGTGGAGGTTCAGCTGCCAACATATTCATATACCAACAAGCCTACAGGGCCAAAGTTACACTGGAGTAGTTCAAAACCACGAACCTGAACAGACCAGTCAAATAAGTTCAGACCTCAATTCAAATGAAAATCTGTGGCAAGACTTGAAATTTGCTATTCACTAATGGTCTCCATCCAATCTGACAGTGCTTGAACAATTCTCCCAAGGTGAACTGGAAGAAATATCACGATCCAGATGTATACTGAACAAAAATATAAACGCAACACTTTCGCTTTTGCTCCCATTTTGCATGAGCTGAACTCAAAGATCTGAAACGTTTTCTACATACACAAAAGACCCATTACTCTCGAATATCGTTCACAAATCTGTCTAAATCTGTGTTAGTGAGCACTTCTCCTTTGCCGAGATAATCCATCCCACCTCACAGGTGTGGCATATCAAGGTGCTGACTAGGCAGCATGAATATTGCGTTGCGTTTATATTTTTGTTCAGTATATAAAAAAAAAAAAATTTAAAAAATGGCTGATAGAGACATCTGAGAAGACGTGCAGCTTTAATTGCAGTAAATTATACCAAGTATTGACCTAGGGGTGTGTGAATACTTTTGCAGCCTTATGTAGTACTTATGTAACAAAAGTGAATACTTATGTACTTTTTATTTGATTTTTTTTTTTTTTTTGCACATTCAAATATTGAGAAAAAAAATCAAATAGCAATAATCCCAATTAATTAAATTTAAACAAATGTGGAAAAGATAGAAGGGGTGAATACTTATGCAAGGGACTATAAGTTCTCTTCAAGATTAGAGCATAGTGGACCTACTTCCTCTGGAACACAACAACAGGGTCAGCCAGCAGATCACTGAGGTCCAGCTGCTTGCCTTTTTCAATCACGTCCTTGTGTTTTTGCACAAGGAGCCAGCCTACATGTGAGAAGAAGAAGCCTCGCTTTGCATTGTGGGGATCAGCGTCTGTCTCTGAGTACTTGTGATGGGCCCTGTGATCTCTGGACCATTCAAAGATATCATTCTGCAAAGAAAATAATGCATTGTACAGTGAAATCATTTACCAACAAACCCTTTCTAAGTTTTAGGAGAGCTGTCTTGTCAATTGAGTAGCATCTAGGTTTACTTGGGGTGCATACGAGAACCATGAAATTACATGCAACAAAAGGAGAAAAAAAGAAAGATAAGCTTTAAAATAAGCAGACTACTTGCAAATTGCTTGAGATATGCAGTCTATTGGACATTAATCCCTAATGTTGGGCATTTAATATAAAAAAAAGGCAAAACAAAAACGCTTTTCCATACCTTACTGCCAGAAGAAGGAATGATTTTAAATGACTATTACTATTGTTGGAACTGTCTAAATGACTCAAGTAGTGTTTTCTGTTATTTAATTAGATTTTTATGTTTCTAACCTCATGTAGACGTTGGCTATATATGAAGAATAAAAAAAAAACAGGACAGAGCATTTATTTATAGGAAAATAGTCAATGATATGATGGTTTCATGCCGTTACCACCCTGAAATCAATTGCTATTTTCTTACACGTCCTATCATGTGTTATTCCCCTTATACCACAGCAATTTGCCAGCTCTAACAATGTTTTATGTTACAACAGCTATAAACAGTTGTTCACTCCATATTAAAAATTATTTAAACAAAAAATGTGCAGCGTGTCTTGTTACGAGAAACCGTCTGTCCCCTGTCTTAAAGACCTTTCCGAAAATGTAATCGTAAACGGGACTGTCTGAAAACATAGAGTTAAAGCTTTATCTTGGACTTTTACAAAGCTCTAACATTGGAGACCTCTTCCAAAATTGTTTAACAAACATCTCCTCAGAGAAACTCATAACACCATATTAAAAACTAAACACATTTTTTAAAATTCAAACCCTGTTTTTGTGAACTCCCTGTTGTCCCCTTACAAGTTGTTACAACAGAAACAATAATGTATTAGAACAAGCGCATTAATATAAACCTGCAAATTGCCCTGCAGTCAGAACTACTAAGGAGCAGAACTACTATGGAACGGAGTTGCGCATTACGTTACGGAATAATAATCAACTGAGCGATCAAACTTTTTAACTTTTTAAGAGTTTAACTGTGCTGTGGTAATGGCTAGAGTTGAGGTTTGTGATTATGTGACCCTAACAAACCATTCTTTTTTTTTTCCTTAGGGTGATAAAACATTTGTGACAACATATCCTATTATAACAATTTGGAATAATCAAAGGTCACTGGTGACATTAGAACCTATGACTAAGAATGATTTGTATATAACAATTTGTATAGTTTTAAGTTTTTGCGATACTGTGCTCATACTTTAGATTTATAATTAGACAATACTATGTTATTTTACAGTTGGTGTGATATCTGTATGGATTTCACATACAGATAAATGTAGATGTAGATAATCACATGACACAAAGAATCATAAGAAATTATTTAAACGGGCATAATAATATTCATGCTGAATTGTTTTACTTAGAGTGCCATATCTTTCATGCCTGCTTACACAGTTTTTACTATGTTCCTACACAAACAACAGCATATGTATCATCGTAAATACTGATCACCTGGAAGGCCATGGAGTTGGCGGCAGCCAAGAAAATTCTTAGAGGCAGTTTGGCTTTGTAAGACTTGTGACTCCATAAGCGATGGGCTCCAGCTGTAATCCCAAGGGCTGTGGTCATGAAACATATATAGGCTGCAAAGGAAAAGCACAACACAGCAGTCTCCTTATTAAGTATCTAAAATGTACCAGTCTGTAGAAGACACCTCAGAGTGAAAATAGTAATTGAGGTTATGTAGGCTTCAGTTAGTCTAGCACTGAGGAGGCAACTGGTTGAGCAACTAAAATGACTTTATCAATCATATGAGCACTGACTACAAACACATCAACATAAAAACAAATATCAACATTTTCAGGCTACAAAGTGTGTTGAAGACTTTTCAAAAGCCTGGAACACGTGCTGCAGCAATGATAAGTCAGGTGAACGAGTTTGTCTGGGAGAGGTGGGGTGTGCTCAGTCTCCTCAGGCCTATGTTTCCATAGAAACTGGACTCCTGCTATTTTTCCGACGTGTAACATTGGGTCCAGGGTTGCACGTACACAAACACACATGATAGTTGCGATAGTAGTTCTTTCAGCTAAAGGATACCAATGATAATGCTTTTGCCCAATGCTTGACTAGAAGTATTTCATTTATTGCCAGGACAGTTTACATGTTTTATTCACACCTGAGCCATCAGTGCAAAGCATAAACATAATACTATGCATATCAAATCAACATCGGGAAAAATAAATAAGCAAACAAATAAACAAACAAACGAATAAATAAATAATAGTGTTCCATGTTACATTAGTATGGTGGTGGTGTGTTTGCACGTACACAGGCGCACACACACCTGATGTTTTTGACACCTACTACATACACCACACCTTGGCGTGGAGTCTTGGCCTTGGCAATATTTGTTTTTTCAGCTAAAGGATACCAATGATAATGCTTTTGCCCAATGCATGATTAGAAGAATGTCATTTATTGCCAAGACAGTTTACATGTTTTATTCACATCTGAGCCATCAGCATAAAGCATAAAACTATGCATATCAAATCAACATTGAAAATAAACAAATACATAAAATAATAATAATAATAACACTAAGAAGAAGAAGAGTGTTCTATGTTACATTAGGATGGTGGTGGTGTGTTTGCACGTACACAAACGCACACATACCTGATGTTTCTGTCACCTACTACATACACCACACTTTGGTGTGGAGTGTTGGCCTTGACAATAGTTGTTCCTTCAGTTAAATGATAATGGTATCGCCCAGTTCTTGATTAGCAGAATTTCATTTATTGCCAGGACAGTTTACATGTTTTATTCACACCTGAGCCATCAGCACAAAGCATAAACATAATACTATGCATATCAAATCAACACTGGAAACAACAACAACAACAACAACAACAACAATAATAATACTAACAGTAACACTACTACTACTGCTACTACTACTACTACTAATAATAATTATTATTATTATTATAGTGTTCCATGTTACATTAGGCTCCTGGCGGTGTGTTTGCGCGTACACAAACGCACACACACACCTGATGTTTTTGACACCCACTACATACACCACACTTTGACGTGGAGTGTTGGCACTGACAATAGTTGTTCTTTCAGTTAAAGGATACCAATGATACAGTAATGCTTTTGCCCAGGGCTTGATCAGAAGAATTGAATTTATTGCCAGGACAGTTCACGTGTTTTATTCACACCTGAGGCATCAGCACAAAGCATAAACATAATACTATGCATATCAAATCAACACTGAAAACAACAATAATAGTAGTAGTAATAATAATAATAATAATAATAATAATAATAATAATAATAATAATAATAATAATTGTGTGTTTGTGGTTATTGTACATTTGTCAGGCACACAAAGCCTTCACAGATCATCCTAAATGTCACATTTGCTGATTTTCCATTTTAAGTTTGTACAGTAGTTTGTAACTGCATGCTATTAAATTATTTATATCAGATAAGGAAAATGGCTCACTGTTTACATGGACGAACGAACACTACCTCATCCGTGTGTTTTCCTTACAATGATGGACTACTGGCCAGATGTTTATCCTGTCCATTGGGCAAAATGGGTCAGAAAAAGGTTCAGTATTGCAATATATTTGAATGCGGCCGGTATCTTAACAGATTCCCCTGATCAGGCCGGAGCTTGGAGGCTACACAACGACAAAACCCGAAGAGTTCACCTCAGTGTCAGACTTACCCCAGATCCAGGTGAAGGGATGCGCTTTGGGGACGAGGAGCAGGGAGTACAGTGCGCCGGTATGAAGGAGACTCATGAGAATAACGTTTCTCCAGACGATGCGCCGCCGCTTTGCTCCGTTCAGCGCGCGGCTCTCAGCTCCATCCGGTCCGCCTCTGGCCGCCACCTCACAGCGCTCCCCATCCCGAAGTGCGTGCATCTCTAAAACCCAGGAATCACCACAAAATTAACAAAAACAAGACCCAACCCAGGGTGAATTTACAGGCCTCTGAGAACCAGCGCGAACAAATGGAAATCAGTTGACATCCATGCGAGTTCTTATAGCGACAGCAGCTGGTGCACGAGCGCTCCGGGTGGTGACGAGCCCTGTAGGCTTTATGGAAGGCCATAAGTGCCAAAAAGGATTCAAAGCCAAGGTGGATTAGAACCGACCCCAATGCTGTGTTCCAATAATATCCATACTTTCATGAGTACACTCACACGTAGTACACTGTCCGCACTTACTAAGTGAGCAGATTTCAGTAGGTAAGTGTTGTTCAAAATCGCCTACTCCGTGGTGCACTTACCGGAAATTACGATGATCACGACTGCCGCCGCGGCTCGTCATCCCGCCAAAAATCATCCCCAACTTTGAAGAGCGTACAGATTTTCACAGATTTCGAGCTTGCCAAAATGACTCCGCTAATGCAGTCTGGGTGGAAAATCCGTTCCGGCAGGCATTTTTCTTTTATTTTTCGAGCCGGGTTGGGTCCCGTTCAGCGCGCGGGTCGGTGCTAATCCACCTTGGCTTTGAATCCTTTTTGGCGTATTTGCTTCTCCCTTTATGCGCTACGTAGCTAAGATGGCTGCCGTTGAGTGCGAAAAGTGTCCATTGTTCCACACTCCAAGATATGACCGTTATGAGGGCACCATCCGGGTCCTTTCGGTACACTTATTTTCACTGCAATCGTAATGGGAACGCCCGACATCAGGGGTCTCAAACCTGTCCAGAAAGGGCCACTGTGTGTGCAGGTTTTCATTCAAACCAAGAAGAAGCCACACCTGAGTAACTGAAAACCAAGAACAACTGCTTATACAGGTGGAATCAGGTGTGTCTCCTGCTTGATTGGAATGAAAACCTGCACCCACAGCAGTCCTTTCTGGACAGGTTTGAGACCCCTGCCCTATGTACTCAAACTAAGCATAGTAAGTACAGAAAGTATGGATAGTGGAACACAGCCCAACACAGGGTGTTTGCTAGCTGGTTTGAGCAATAACACATTGTTCGGTTTGATGTGCGCCCGTTCACATCTGGCATTAACACGAATCAGAATGAGAATAGTTTTATTGTATATTTTATTGTATAGTACAATGAACGCCTCCCCTGTTTGTAACACTTGGTAGACAGAACAGGAAACGTGGTCCGGAAATGTGGCCAGCCGAACATAAAGAAAATGTAACAATCGTACGAAAAATACATGCGTACATACAGATACATGTATGTACGTACGTTGAAACGTGCGTGCACGAGGGAGAAGCAAAAAGTAAAGGCAATTTTAAAAGTATGTGATAACCCTGAAAACAAAAGACAAAACATGGTGTGGGGACATGTAGACATGTATCCCTAACCCTCCGAGTGAATAAGAAATTCCAATGTCAGCCCTCCCCTAAGAAAATCAAGCTAACATTCTTTTGGGACATTAAAAGGCCTATTCTGGCGCATTTCCAAGCGTGGGGACAAACAGTGAACCGTGGGAATTACTGTACATTGCTGCGAAATGAGATTAAACCTGCAATTCGCAGCAAAAGAAGAGGAATCCTGTCCAAATGACAATGCATGTCATCACAGCAGCAGCGACAGTAGAGACAGTGCAAAGGCTTGGGTTCTGACATCTTCCATATCCTCCTGACAGCCTGGATCTGGTGCCGAGCTATTATCACATCTTCAGTCAACTGAAGGAGGGGCTGTGCAGAAGTAAAGAAAGCGGTGCTCACCTGGCTTTGGGAGCAGCTGAAAAACAACAACTCTGCAATGGGAATACAAAAGCTAGTTGAATGATACCAAAAATGTGTCACCTTGCATGGGGACCATGTGGAAAAGCGATGCGTTCCATTTCTCAGTTACTTACAATACATTGTTACATTACATTGCAGGTATTTAGCAGACACTCTCATCCAGAGCGACTTTACTTCTATTAAAGTCCTTAAATGTATTTTGCCTTTGATTTTCTATTCTCCCTCATATATATACACTGACATTTCAATAGTGCTTGTATAAGGGCTTATGAACCAAACAGTTCTAGGGCCTTGTGAAAAGAACCACCTACTGGGGAGCTCCCCTGGGAACTACATATCTTCAAGGACCTTTTTTCTGTTTGCATTCACATTGCCAATAGGTACACCACATTGATGTAGACCGGCTGGTGCATGACATACTATGCGTTGTTTTCCATTTTTATCACTAATATTAAGCACTGTTGTTTACATAGCTGACACTGTAAAAATGGAGGTTGCTGGCTTATGTGTTTGACCAATCAACGTACACTTACTTCACTCCTTGTGGTAGGAGAGCACTCACCTTGAAGTAGGAGCTAAAAAGTCCCCCAAAACAGCACTCTTAAAAACTAGGATAGTTCTTAGTTCCTGCAGAGTGGACACACAAGAAAGGGGGTACTTCCTTGATCAGTTCTAAGAACTAAGAAAATTCTTGGTTCTATGTGATCTGATCATAAGTGGACAGCACTAATACAGGTGTGAAAGGGTCTTGAAGTCACATTGTGACCCAACCATTCATACCTCATTTGGAGGTGAACTGGGATTTGTTTAACCACAACATTTGTAGTGTGTAATATAGAAGCATCTCAGTGTATCTTGGACAGCAAGGAAGGACAACTTAATTTATTGCATCATTGCCCAATCCATTAGAGGATATGTAATTATATTGTGGGTGATTGGAAAATTCTTACTGAATAGTAGAATTCTCTTTCCCTCAGTTAATGTACAAAGGATATTCTACAACATCAGAGACAAGAGCAGCAGATTTTCAAAGCTTTCTTGTCTGCAAGGTCTCATTAGCAGACCATGTGATTGATATCCTTCCATCCCTGATAATGTCCAAGTTTCACTCTTAGCTCCTTAAAACAAAAGCTACTTTCCTAATTCAGTTTTCTTGGAGTGGAAACAAAGTGTCCGAGTTCCAGAACTCTACGATGGCAAAGAAACAGCTTGTCTAGATCTTGATCCAAGAGATGATGAGAACAATGTCATTCTGTGTTGTTTGTTGTTGATGGCAGCACTAGCATGGACACTGTGGAATCTTACTGGTTTGACCAGAGTGTAAAGATGGGGAGGTGAGATAACTGGACAGACAGATAAAAGACTAAAGCACCGCTGCATTTCTCTCTTTAGGAGCATGGTGGAACTCACTATCAGCAGGAAGTCAAAAAGCATTATGGGTAACGTAGAAAAGTCATAACCAAGGTTAAAACAGATCAATGTTAATTAATTAAGTTTCCGCTAAGAAGTCCACTCAATTTTAATGCAAAATACATTTTGGAAACCAGTGATAATTATAAAGATTCATATCCAGGACATTTTGGGCTTTTTTTTTTAACTTTAAGTTTAGAAATAACACCAAAGCTGAGAAATATTTAGCACTTTATTTGACCGCTTCATTAAAACGCAACAACCTCCTCCAATTTGTACAATGGTCATTTAATCATTGTGCACTGATTTCCCCCTCAAAATTATAGGGTACAGAATTCATATATAAAACAGGAGTGGTGGGATTGATTACATTGAAGTTACCAGTGGATAGGTTCCTCTCTGTAATATTGTCCTTAGTGTTTAAACCAGCAGTGCCACTAAAAGATCGTGCTATTTTGTGAGAGTACATGAAATAAAAGCCTAAATGTTTTGAATGGTTGGTGACATTAAGCATTAAAATTTTTCCTTTCCCTTCAAAAACCTTTCCTGGTGTAAAAGAAAAACTATAGTGAGTCGACCACTTTCTTTCCACCGTTTCTGCAGTAGACAGTGGTGATAATTCGAAAACATTTCAAACACCCAACTGTCACATCAAGTTTTCAAATTTCTACAGAAGGAAGTAAAACTAGACAGCCATATAACTAGGCAGCCTTGGTTTGCTAATGCTGTAGTTACTGATTAACTCAAATCTTAAAAGATTTAAATAAATAACATTTATTGAAAATATTTCCTTATTACCAAGACTGTATGTATGTCCTGGTAAACGGATAAAATGCAATTACATTTTATTTTTTGCAATTAACAGCACTGAAATGGCAAGGTTTCTAATTAGCACACAAAGCAATAGCCTAAAATTATTGACAAAAATTGGAAGAGAAAAAAAAAAATCTAAAATGATAAGCCAGAGCTCAATTACATAATAGCAAATATCTGACAAATCCTGTGTGACATGTGATTGATTCCTCCAGGCTGTGAATCCTACGAGTCTCCCAAAAACATGCATCAACTCCAAGAAGGGGGGGGGGGGCAGGAAAAAAGGGGGAAACACCCCCATTGCACTCTGCTCTGCCATGATTACACATATGAAATAATGGCAACAAACATATACATGACCAAAAACTAACTAAAAAAAATAAAGAATAAGGAAAAAAAAAAAAAGAAAAGTAAGAAAGGTAAAAGAACGCCTGTAAACTGGAATGCTCTATTCCAGATTTAAGACTGGCAAAGCATGTCAATAGAAGTTGGTCCTTATTGACAGATGGCTTGTGCTGGAGTTGCGGGAATACTGGTGAGTATTGTGTACACTTGTGACATCAGACACCCAGCTTATTAGCCTGTGTTAGCACCACCTTCAAAACTGGCATGAAGGCGGAAGTCTCGCTGAAGTTACTGTTGCTGACGATGTGTGTGTGGATGTTGAGGCCGTCGGTGTAGGCGCGGGATTCAATGCTTCTAGCCATATTGTGAAGACCGCCCACGATGGCTGGAGAAAGCTGGAGAAACAGCAGAGGTGACGTTAAATAAATACTGAATCCTAGATTTATATATTTTCTACTGAACAAAGGACCTGATTTATTTAATAATAATAATAATAATAATAATAATAATAATAATTTTATTTGAGGACCCCTTTCTAAAACCCAAGGTCACCTTACAAAAAGAATTATGCATTACACAACAGATTAAAATATGCAGACAAACAAAATTTGACAACAAGTAAAATGTGTTAGAGCGAGTAAGCCAGTTTAAACAGGTGTGTTTTGAGTTGTGACTTAAATAAGGGAAGAGAATCCAAATTCCATATAACTGGAGGAAGTGAGTTCCAGAGCCGAGGAGCAGAGCGACTGAAAGCTCTGTCCCCCATGGTGACAAGACGTGCAGAA
>JAQMCW010000009.1:15088825-15112175 GCA_030068335.1 Chrysichthys cranchii
GCAGAATTCTGAAGAAGTTGAAGTTTATGGACAGACTTATTGGGGAGACCAAACAGAAGGGAGTTGCAGTAATCAATCCGGGAAGTAATAAGACTATGTACAAGAATGGCAGCAGCATGGGGAGTAAGAAAGGGACGAAGTCGGTTAATATTACGTAAGTGAAAGTATGCTGATCGGGTTACGGAATTAATATGAGACTGAAATGAGAGTGTGCTATCCAATATGACCCCCAAACTCTTTACCTGAGGGGAAGGATAGATAGAGGAGTTTTCGATACTAAAGGAGAAGCTGTGCGATTTGGTTAAGGTTGAGGTTGTACCAACGATTTACTCAGGTTATACAATAGAAAGCATTTAAGAAATCCCAGAGATTTTCATAACAGTGAAAAATGTAAAAAATCTTTAAAAAGACTTACAAAAAAATAAAAATAAAAATGTTAGCATTAGTTCAGAATTTTTGGTATGATGAGCTCATATTATAAATGTATTATTTAAATGGCACATAAACATCGAAAAAGGTATCTGCTTTGAACTCATTGAGAGTAAAAAAACCTAAGAAGATATTCTTCGTACTCTGGGAGATGCATTTGCAAGATATATATATCATATTCTCCTATCACCCATTCTATAGAAATGGGTGCTTCCAGTTCCTGAATTTTATGCCCCATTAATTTTCTATATTACACTGTATGCTACATTTTGCAAATAAGAACTATAGGACAAAGTTTTTAAAGAAATTGCAAAGAGTAGCTAAAATATTGCGATCACTCACGTCGTTGGTTAATCATTCGCATTACACCCATAGCATAATTGATGTTACGATTGATGTAAGGCTTGGCAATGGGAAAAAATATTGCAGCCCAACCCAACGAGCATCTGAACTCTAAAAGAGGCATGATGCATTGAGAACAAATGTAAAACCACCCACAAATACTGCCCTGTCCTAGACGTAACAATCAGGTTAACTCAAATACTAATTATATCCCAGTGGTGCTCCACCTTAGAGAGTAAGAATGATGGAATTTTTATTCAAATACTCACAGTTTGCTCCCTCAGTTTGTCATAAAGGGACTCTAGTCTCTTGTTAGCATCATCCAACTTTCTCTTGGTTTGCTTTTCAGAAGACAGAAAGTGATTGGTTAGATACACAAGGGGAAAATAGCTAGACAGAAACCAGAACCTTATGAGAAGACACATTAGACCATACTAACAGGGTCTGTGGCAGCAGCCAAGCACTTCTGGATCAGGCCTTCGAATGTCGTCTTGAGAATGAGGTGCTCATCTGGGATGGGCTTCTTTGTGATCTTCTCAGTAGGGAGGGACTGCATTGGCTTGGAGCAAAAAAAAAAAAAAAAAAAGCAGGTTTACAAATAAATGATCGAATTGGAACAAATGGAATCTGAGCAAGCAAGGACTACACTGCCCTGGGGTAGAAATATGCCTGCAGTATATATTTTAATCATAGAGCTTATTAAATTCAAGATGCATTTGAGCGCATGCAGCTTTTCTGACACCTGGATGACATCCCCAGTGGGTGCCCCTGGTGCCCCCTCCACAGGCATGCTGGGCATGGCAGGGTTTCTAAGTGCAGGAGGCAGCGGCTGCTGTTGGATGGGGCTGAAGGGAGCAGGAACACCAGCTGACTGTGGAGGAAGCTGCTGCGGCTGAAGAGAAGGCTGCATGGTGGCTACAGGCTGCGGTTCTCCCAGTGGAGCCATGATAGGTGCTGTGATTGGAGCAGGAGGAGTGTAGTTTTCTGGGACCTGGAGACGCAAATTTTGTAATTAATAGAAACAAAAATGCATAGCGCAAAAAGCAGAGATCAGCATTTGATAACATTTATAATAAAATAAACTGCAAGAATGATAAACCGTTAGCAAACATTCTCTGCACGTTTGCAGGTATTACATCTGTAACATGTTACAACCATCATTATAGTGTAATCAAGTTATGAAACACCACATTGGGGTGGGTTTCACTTGGGGAAAATACGATAAAGTACAGTTTTATCTTCGTTGTATTGGGATTCCTTGTTGTCAACAACCACTAAGAATGGTCTAATGACAAAGAACATACCAGATAAGTGCTATTGTTTTCATTCACCAAGCATTGCCTGTAGACATTCTTCTCATCAAGCTAGGCCTTGCTGCAGCATCGGTTACTTCTTTGTGCTTCTAGCTATGAACTCCTCATGATAAGTTATGTTTATCACGTATCACTTGTAACGTAGGAAGATTTTGTAGTTCCCCATCTTGACATTTTTGTAGAGAATATTTTACTTTGCTTTAGATCCAATCGTGAATTATTAAATACACAGAAAATGCAGGCATATCGTTCTGTCTGTGGATTAGCCTGACAAGCTATACTAGGCTAAGGTAATCACATGGCATCGAATGCTCGTATGGCAACGTTGGAGAGTACGAGGACAATATAAAATGAGCATTACTACCACTGCATCCCTAGAAAGAACCAAAGGCCTTAGCTTTTCTACAAGCTTACAGTAATCAAATCCATCAAGAATAGACTGAACAGTGCTTCATCAAACCCACCTTCTTCTTTTTGGTGGCTCGCATGAGAGCAGGAGGATCGTTCCAGCCATTCTGGGGCCCTAAGTTGGAACAGAAGATGGAGGACGTTTTAATCAAACTATTAATCATGTTTATAGCCTATGCTGAACTCTTTTGATCTTAAAATGCAATATGCCAGATGAGGATTGGTCACACCATGGGCATTTTCATTAAAGTATCATTAAGAAAGCTGATTAAAGCATATGAAACAAAATCAGTGATTGTGTAAGCCTCAGCCAGAATAAACAGGTGTGCAGGAATTACTCTGCTCCATCACCTTAAACATATTCTTAGAATAGCGAGGAAAACTGCTTTGATTTGACATTGTGCAGTTCATGTGCTACACACTGTGCTAAATTTAGAAGAAAAAGTACATTAGAGTGCCGGAAAATTGAACTGCTGCATACGCAGCTTTATTCTCATCAGTGTAATAGCTGACCCACTGATCTTCATACACTGCACTGATCAGCACTTAGTAACTACTGTGCTCATCAGTTGGGAATCTAGGGCAGCCGGTGATGTTCATTATGCCTTTCCAGTCTCAAATAGACAGATTTAAACTATAAATGGATCGCCTGCGTTATTTGCCCCAAATTTCCATAGCAGAACAAATATCTTTCATATCTGATTTTGCATAATTACTTCGTCTCACAATTGTCAGCACCGCACAATTCCAGCAGATTGTACAATACTATGCACTACAACCGATAAGAAAATTCACCTTCCAAAACCCAGGTTGTATCTTGGGTAATCCCCCCTGCGGATAAGACAATATCAATATGTACTTTTTAGAAATTAGCCACATCTGTTTTCTTCCATGTCGGATTTGGACAAGAACAATCATTATTCCTCAGTTACTTCTATTTAAAGCACCAGGTCAGATTAATGCATGACTCAACCAGATGGGATAGTGTGTTCTGTGCCTTCACATTTTAGAAAGAGGGTAGACTGATGCAGTTACTGATTTAATTACTTAGGTCCCCTGTGTGATCCAGGGTTTTTTTTTTTTTGTTGCTTTTTTTTTTTTTAACTACAGAAGTATCACCCAGAGAATAACTGAACTGAAGCGCCCCCTAATGTCCTCAAGTGTTATGCTCCATGTCAGTTTGGGTTAGCAAGTGAACGATACTTTCTTATTATTCAATAAATTATCAAAACAACACAATTACCATAATAAATTAAGCAATAAAAAATATTATAGCACTTTCCATGCAGCCCTTTCAATATTGTGCATCTATCATTTTCTTTTCTTATTTCTTTTTTTTACCTAATCTATTCCTAAAGCAGAGCACAGCTGTTTGAGCTTAATAAAAAATTGCCCCCTCAACCACACACACACACACACACACACACACACACACACACACACACACACACACAAAGCTCAGACTGTTCAAATGAACTGAGAATAATCGAATCCATTTCCTCCAAAGCTAACTATTCTTTTGTTTTAGCAACCGTCCTAGCAAAAGTCATTTGTTAAGCAAACACAGATTGGGACACTTGAACCATAGCAGTGAAGTGCATGGGTTATGTCAGGATGATGGTTAGCAGCTGTTTAGGGGGGAAAAAAGATATTAATCTGGTGCCAAAAAAACAAACAAACCCCTACTTCAACCAGTAAACATAACATTTGCACCTGAAGATAAACAGAAACAATTCCACCTTGTCAGAGGAAAGAAAAATCCACTGAGGTTTTTTTCCTGCTCACATTTGAAAATAAACTATCTAGTTTGATAATGTTACTACTATGATTTAAGGACTGCATAATCGCCTGATTATTCAAGGAGACAATAATCCAGTGTGTCTGCGTCTTAACACTGTTCCTACATGTACCCAACTATAAATAAGCCTCATGAAAACCCATCCTCGTAAAGAATGTACATGTATAAGCAAGTGGAGAGCTCTAATCTGTGGTGCCACAAGCTTTGATAGTGGGCCACGTAGAACGTGCCGACCTGAGGCTGTCTTCGGAGGTGTTTTTTTTTTTTTTTTATTAAAGAGAGTTTTAAGTGAAGGCACTGTAGTGCAGACCTGTTCTCTGGGAGGCTGGGATCATGTCGGGCTCAGCCTGAGTACCTGAGGCTCCGGTTGGTGGAGGCGGGAGGAAGGCAGTGGGAGAACCCGGCCCGCCGTGCTGGAACGAGGCTCCCGAGGAGAAGGGAGGAGGAGAGAAAGAGGCATTGGAGGTGGAGGAGAGAGGGGGTGCAGTGTGAGTCTGCTGGCTTGAAGAGAAAGGAGGTCTGGGGAAGGTGGGTGGTGCAGATTGAGATGAGGCAGGAGGCATGAACTGTGAGGGGTAGAAAGGAGCAGCAGCAGAGGATGAATGTGGAGGAGGAAGAGGGGCAGATGTAGAGGCGGAATACTGTAGAGGTTGATAGATTGCTGGTCCCCCAGCGCCAGGCGTGAACTGCTGGACCTGGGGGTAGCCTGAGATTTACACAGACAAGAGAGAGTTGGCAAATCCAGTCAAACACATTCCATAAGGACAAACATGCAAAGATCTTTTTAAAACATACAGAAAGGTCTAACGTAATTAGGGTTAGCCATAGTACTTAGCATTCTGAAAAAGATGGACACAGGCATTTATGAGAAATGTTTTAGTGTAGATGTTATGTTCTCGACAGCCATAAATGTTTTCCAACATTTAGCCATGGCACATTCCAAGAGAGATGAACTCCATTCTCTTTAGAATGGAAAAAAGACCAAAGAAACAAACATTGCAAAATGTTTGCCAGTTCAGTCAACAAGCTTGAGGACCACCATGTGCATGTGTATCGGAGAAGCTGAGGTGCATCTGGACACTTACTCTGATATGGCTGCTGCGAGTACATGAATGCACTGGAGGCAGCAGCATGACTCGCACTCACTGGAGCCTGCAAAGGGAAAGCTGTGGGTTTTGGTTCAGCCTAAAGGAGAAAGAAGAAAAAGACGACAAAGAAGAAAAGCAGGAGAGGTATGATAAATATTTCAGAACCAAGCCATCATGACCACTGTTCGTCATGAATGGGGCCCAGGATTCATTTGGCACCAACCCCTATGATCAAGTCATGTCAAGTCAAAAATCAACATTTAAAAAAAACAAAAAAAAACATTTTATACAAAGCATGTGATTGTAATCAGGTTTATATAAAGATAGCTTTGGGGGTTCACCAGTAATGCCCTGTGTTTAATGTGTACCATAGATTAGATAATACTTTAAAGCAATATATTATATGAAAAGAATATAAAGACCCTTTAACTGCTGCAAGTTTCACACCTAAACGACACATCTACAGTGATGTAAAAAGCTATTTTATCGATTGCATTTGAACATCACACTAAACGAGGCTGGTAAATTCATTTAAAACATTCTTGCATCCTCTACTGATACAACGTATTGCTCTTTGACAGGGCTGCAAAATCTGGACAAATTTAACATGATGCAATTAAACTACTAGATAATGCAATTGCAATATTAAGCCATAAAAATCCCTCCAGAAAACTGAAACTTATTATCTGCATATTGCAGTTTCCAATGACACCAGTACTGAGAAGGCCAACACTGTCATAACCATTTAACAACATACTGTGTCATCATACCGACATCACTTGTTCCACAGTATGCTGTAATTATCACAACACACAGGGGGGAAAAACAAAACCAAACTAAAAAAAAAAAAAAAACCCCAGAAAAACCTTCGGACCAGTCATGTATGAATGGCTGCTCAAGATATTCATGTCATAAAGCGAGTACCGACAGCGTAATTAACATGCAGATGGGAAGAGAAATCTTTGGAAAAGGACCAGAAGAGCTCTTGATCAGCAGCTGCTCCAAGCATGGTATGAAAACTGACAAGTAAAAGCACAAATCTAGATGATACAGTTTAAAAAAAAAAAAACAAACAACAAAAAAAAAAAAACTGACATGCAAGACTCATGAGTATGAGGTAAAGGAATAAAGGACAGTGGGACATGGTGCATCCTACTGAGAGCTGAAGGGATGTGGGGTTGCTGGTGGTGGGGAGTCAGTGCTGTGATGTACTGCAGGAGATTTTGGGTGAGTATGTCTAAAGGACTTGTGAGTCTGTAAATTTAAATCAGTACTGGGGTTATCATAAAGAAACAAGAGCGTTCAGCTTGGAAAATGGCTTTCTAAATTCTTAAATAACAAGATCAAGATAAAGTCTTTGATAAATTAGTAAATTAGCGCATGTTAGAGGATTTTACAAAGCAAAGGTGCTCCCACACTTGACATTTTTTTCTTTCTAAAAGGGAAAAAGAAAAGCCCGCGCTCTAGAGTACCACACCAGATAACGGGTTTGAATCCCTTCATGGCTAAGTCCAAGAGAGTGTGATTGGTTGTGCTTTCTGGGTGGGAAGGATGGCTTTACTCCCTCCCCTGCCAGAGTGACACTAAACAAATCTAGAGCATCTGTGAGCTTGTGAATGTGGAAGAGAGCATTTATTGCCCCCCCAAGTGCATTCATCTGCTCTGTGATGCAGCATAAGCAGCAGTTGGAAAATATTTATATTAGCTTATAAACAAGACAAATTTTTCACTTGTTCCTCAACTGACTGGTCGGACGCAAGTCAAAACCATCATGCGACATCACTCTGAGCTCTTCTGAAAAAGGAAGGAAAGGAAGGAAGCTCCTCTATGACCAAAATTATGCAGGTGGTCCTTTCTAGAAAGTTCCCTTTAGACTTATATGGGGTTTGTTGCGCCAAAACGAGCCTAGTGCCGTAAAATTAATTTGTGTTTGAAACGAGAGGGCGTCAAAAAAATTGACCCACGTGTTGTTTTTCTAATTTTGCCTGTAAATACATTCCTTAATCTATAATTTATTAGATCATTAAAATATTTAACCTGAAACAACTTCTAAATATGACAACTACCTAGTTTCTATGCATTCGTTTCCATTTACACACTGCAAGGTTTACTGTAGATTTAGAATATCCAATTAAACAACTTTTCATTGTTTGATCATCTGGACTCATTTTGTATTGAAACGCCCCGTATGCAAAACACATACTGGATGTTGAGAGGGGGACGGGGGGACGCCTAGTGTGAAAGCACCCTGAGATGTGTATATTTTCTGTTAGAACAGGTCAGATTGAGAAATACGACGTAGGCAGGACGCGACGAAATCTTCAGTGATTTTCATTTTGTATAATGAAGATATCTAAGGTGAGCTAGAAAGGATACAAGTATAATATGAAAAGGTGGGAATCCTGGAAGATCATCAAACAGCAGAGCAGGAAGATGGGTACATGGACGATTTTAAAATGCAGCGCTCTCACTGACTGCCCTAAACATGTCTCTGGCAAGAATATTTTTTCCAGAACACTCCAGTTTCCTGGGAAAAAGTGTCATGTTGTGCTGTGAATATGTGTGGTGCGGGCACAGCTCCATCTGTACCTGCAGGTCTTTGGCTGGGGCTAGCGGACGAGGGGCACTGGGCAGAACAGTTGGGGTTTGGTTACTCCAGGAAGTGACAGTAGAGGCAGCCCTAACCTGAATACAACAGAGACACACACACTCACACACACTGTGGCTGCCGTCGGATGAGGAGAATGGATAGGATGCAAATGAAAGATTAAGGAAGGAGGTCAAATGATTGGGGGAGGGGCATTAAAGCTGTGTATTAAGGATTAATGTTGGTTGTCTAAAATCCCTCATCTGAGTGTAAAACTTACTGCTAAGAAAGAAAAGAAACAATTACACAGATAATATTGTAAGTGTTTTTTGTTTTTTTTTTAAAAAGTGGTAGCATGCAAAATACTGTACTCATGTGTACGAAGTCCACACTACTATCAGGAATATCCAGTAATTGGCCAATATGTCGCATTGGTCACAGCTCAAGCGTGGACTTCAGAGTTTACTCATAAGCAAAAAGAAAAGAAATTCAAGATTTCCCTATGAAAAATGACAAGCATTTCATCTCAGAAAATTTATTCTGGATCCTCCTAGTGTGTATGATGGCTAGGAGTGTGTATGTGTGTATGATGGCTAGGAGTGTGTGTGTGTGTGTGTGTGTGCGATCAGTACCTGCTGGTAATACTGTTGTGTAGGAGCAGCAGGAGTGGGCTGAGAAGGCAGTGGTTGAGTTTGAGTTTGCACTTGTGTGTAGGCTTGTTGAGACACAGCAGGAGGGGCCACTGCATGTCTGTTCGGTACTGTTGCTGCTCTGTGCTGACCTAGTGCTCTGCTCAGGCGCTCTCGCAACTCCTGCACTGCAACCTGGGAGGAAAAAATAAAACAAGGTGTCATGTGAAGGAATGATCCCAGCTAAACAGGTGATTGTAAATCCCTAAAGCCAGCCCAAGGGTCCTTTCGCAACCATTAATCCTAGTCTGATTTAGAGCAAAACTGATACCTTTTGGTTAGGTTTGTTTGCACAATGCACATAAGTGAATTAACTAAAATAATAGGTTTAAAAAGATCTGAAAAAAGGCTGAAAACTAAACAGGGGGAGGACGCACCAAAACACCCCAAGCACAGAAAACAAAAAGCCATATACATACATTCACAGAAAGGACCTTTAAAAAAAAAAAAAATGTATACACACTTCGACGTGAAAAACATCTGCGTAAAAGCTGTATAACTGTATGTACGTCTCTCCACACTGCTCTCACATCTCTACACACTGATGCCTTAATTAAAATTTGGATAAAAAAAAAAAAACGGCATAGATAACCACTGTTGAAGTGGGTACAGTATATATACGTTTTGGACCCCTCTGTTTAAATAAAATACGTGTAAAATAATTAGCTTAAAACATTTAAGCATGTAACATCCAGCTTTTTTTCCGACTCTTTTTGTTGTCCTTTGGATCACTTTGTTAGCACATTTACAAAAAAAAAAAAAGCTTCCTCTATCCCCTAATACACAGCATATTTGGTTCAGATTGATTAAGGATCAAATCGCTTGTCACTGAAATCGAACAGTGACTTCACTTGGTATCAGACCAAGACTGCCTCTCGCAAATGCTCATGGACCAGATGTTTTGATTCACGTTTGAGTATCAATAATGTGTTCTCACCTGCCTGAACAAGTCTCACTGAGGAACAACACACACTAGGGTTTGATTCAAACAGACCCAACTCTGCTTATGTGAAAGCACCGTAATCGTATAGCACTAAATTAGCTCGCGACATCCCACTACTAATTTGAGAAGCTTCGCAATTATATTGCATATTCAGTCACACAGACTTCATACTCTTTGACAAAAGAACTCATGAACATCTACAGTTAGTAGACCAAATACGCTTCACACCTTATTAACAACCCTGATTACTCATGTTCTGAATGAAGACTGGTAGCAGCCAGGACACTTAGTGGGATATTTCACAAAACTGCTGTTGGCAAGGCTATTCCCAAACTAATAATGAAATGTTCTTCCATACGAACTACATAAACAAGCAGCTCTTCTAGGATTGCTATTCACCCAAAGAAAATGCACTAAGAAAAGGTTTTGAAGGTGACCTGAGAGGTTTTTAAAATTCAAACACTAAGTACAAATGGAAAAATTGGGAGTATTAATACTTAATGGTCTAGAAATGTACACAAGCATTCAAATTGAGCCACAGTGCTAGCGTGTTAAGTAATATTAGATGGACTGGGAATTTTTTTTTTCTTCCGTGAGCTACACTAAGTGCAGCTTGTCAGGATAGTGAAAAAGACTAAAACAGCAATGCATTAATTTAAATATGGCTTGACTGAATGTGACTATTGCTGACATTTCTTCAGTTTTCACAAACAAAATTCATATTCAATTTCTCTAATATTAATTTTTCCAATAATTAAATGAAAAACAAATGAGGAGATGGTGAGTTTCATTTGTGAACCCACTGTTGTTCACCCCCCACCCCCCACCCGGACTTTACTTCTTTTTATTTGATTCAGAAACTGCTTCCAAGGTGTTCCTGTGAGAATGCTATACTTGCTAATGTTTTTGCATAGCTAACCAAAAGAATAAAACTGCATTTCAGCACGCTCGTAATTACACTGGTGCATCCCTAATAACAACAATAATAATAAACAAGTATTTTCATCGTGCTTGCCTGATCCGTGTTGGTGGGCAGGTAGGAGAGGGCGGTTTGCAAGCTGCCCTGGGAGGCCAGCAGGTTGGCATACTGACTCATCTTTTCTGCCAACAGGGTGCCTACGTCAGGGGCCACACCACCCTGAGTCTTCTCCACAGCCTGTCGCAGGACCACCACTTTTTCCACCAGGTCCTACAGAAGAGAAAAAAGAACAACATAGACAAGTCACCTTTGGTTAAAAGAGAATGCTTGCCATACAAGTAAAACAAGAAAAAAACATAATGCGTATTTACGAATGCCCTTGGATTCATTAGTTACACATTTACCTGCAGCAAGAGAGGGCTGCTAGAGTCTTGTGCTTTGGACCAGCAGGACACCAGCTGCTCTACGTTCCCAGCACAGATGTAACAGAGACAGGCCTGTGCCTGTAGAGCAGAGTCTTCAGAAGCCTCCAACCTGGAGCCCAGCAGCCCTGTAAACACAAAAAACCAAGGTGACTATTACTGTACAGCTTTCAGTTGTCTACTTTTCAGCCTCTGTGCCAACATTTTCGCTGCTAAGGTTTTAGAGGCACAAATCCGATTTATTTAGAACACTGTGATGCAAAAAAAAAATAAAAAATCTAATCTGCATACATAATCAAAACAGTCAGACTTGAATACATGGTTTCTTTTCTTCCCAGTGTGCATATACATCACTGTTGGTACGTTTCTGCACCTGGCAATTGTAGCTAAAAAAGCAAGTTGCGAATCTGGTCTTTTGCCTTTTCACATTACACAGAATAATAGCAGCTAAGCAATGAAAGCTTGCCTTGTTAGATATCTGTGCTGTTAAATATCTGAGGTGACACTGTGATGGCTAGTGGCAAATTTGGCATCTATTGTTGCTTATTTAAAGCTAATAAACCTACATAAGTCGGGGGGACCCATTTTGTTCTTCTTCAGATTAGTTTGAATATATAATTTACAACCAGAAGGAAACTTTCCAGATGGACTAAAAGTGGAGAGATCAAGTAACCTGATCATTCTACAACCTTCCAGTACATATTGTATTCACCGCATAGAGAGGAAAATTCCTCAGGTTTGGCATAGGTCATGACTGCAGCCAGAGCCTCCTTCCAGTTCTGAAGATCACACGTCTCGAGGACATTCAACCAATCCCTCATAACAACTGCACTGATGATCTACAAGGTGAAAAGCAAACAGATTTTGTTGCATAACTAGTGGATCAATAAATTCTTGGTATTAGAGCCTCAGTTAGAACTGTAACACAACAGTAAGGAAGCCTTAATATGAGAATATGTCCTATGTAAGCGTTTTCTGATCATGGGAAAAAACTCCAATGTCTTGCCTCACCTTGCCAATTTTGCTTTGAGTTTTGGTCAAGTATTTCTTCTGGGTCTTTTCAAGAAGCTCTGGGCCACCAGCGATGGCTAGGATGATTGCATCTGCCATCCGGTTGTCATGAAGACAAAGGTTGACAGCAGCGTCAAAGTCCCCAATGAGGAGTGCCTGGGTGATCAGTCCATCTACATCTGTAGCACCAAACCCATCAAAATCATTAGGACTACAAGAAGAGATCAGTCTGTGACTTAAATATAATCTTACAATTCAGGCTAAAGTCAGTCCTTTTAATTAACATTAAATGACACAGGTCAGCAAGTTCTAATAATAAACACTTGCCTCGGTTAACTTTGATGTTAGATGGGATCTGCTGAACAGGTTTCTCGTCAAGAACAGGAATCTCTTCAAGGCTCGCCTCAGCTGCAGGGGCATCTTCTGATGTTATGTCTCCATTCTCTTCCACCTGGTTGTAAGGCAACTGAGTTAGTAAAGGCTTACAAAACCAGTTTTTCTGATTTACTTTTAAACTTGATCATTTTACTTTTGCCAGAACATCATAAATACCTTTAATACTTCAAGATAACCAATAATATTTAACACTGTTACAAATGTTCAGCCACCAAATACACTATGTGGACAAAAGATTGTCGAAGTTTAGGTGAGGAAGTCTGAGGTAGAGTCAGAGTTCCAGTTCATCCCAAAGGTGTTCATGGCGGTTGAGGTCAGGACTCTGCGCAGGATACTTGGAGTTCTTCCACTCCAACCTTAACACGCCATGACTTCTAGGACCTCACTTTGTGTACAGGGATACCATCATGTTGGAACAGGTTTGGATCTTAATTCCAGTGAAGGGAAACGGTTATGCTACAGCATACAAAGATGACTGTAGACAATTGTGGGCTTCAAACTTTACGGCAACATTTTGTGGAAGAACCACATATGGGCGTGATGGTCAGGTGTCCACATACTTTTGCCCATGTAGTGTACTTGCGTCAAAAAGCGTTTGGCCAGGGTACAATGATGCTGAATGCTTTGACTGAATGTGTCCGACTGTTTTTTGTTGTCCTACTCTACTTATAAATGACCTATACAGTGACTGCTGTGCAAAAATTTCCTGCCAAGTGAGCACACAGCAAACCAATCAATGCATGCAAAGTATTCAGGTTCATAGACATTAATTTCACATTGTTCAATGTGCAATAGATTATGGGTTTGAGGGCCAGATTCCAGAAGTCCTAGATTAGGCTCAAGCCATGTCCAGGAAATGACCCCTAAGAGTTTATAGCATTGTATACAAGTTTTGTTATTCAGATATGCTGCAAGCATAATTCTAATGTGCCATCATTTATGTAATCATACAAAAAAAATCTCCATATAAAGGGGGAAGAAAAACAAACAAACAAACAAACAAACAAACAAACAAACAAAAAAAAAACCCAAAGGACTGATATTTGGGATTCAGGATTTGCTCCCAGTACAAACTTATCCAAATATTGGGGCAGCATGGTTAGTTTACAATGGTTTTTTTTTTTATGTCAATAAACTGAAACATAACTGGAAGCAAAACACAAAACATGTCAGCATTCCTGTATGAAACCCCGAATGATGTTTCAGAGCAATTCTTCTTAACCTTAATTCTTAACCATAGAGAATGTACAGCCAGTATTTTATATAGAGTGAAGATTAGCAAAAGAGGGCAGTTAAATGCTATCACACAGGAATGCTGTGGAAGAGGACTGGGTAACGGCGGGCAGGTTGAGGGTACCTCCTCCAGCAGGGTTGGCTCCTCTTTACTTGTATTGGCAGTTTGGACTACATCCTTGGATTCCGCTTCAGCCAACGATACAGCACTCAGATCCAGCTCAGACTCTGGCTGACCGTTGACAGGTAGAGTGAAGTCCACCTGGGGTGAAACATCCAACTCATCCGTTGGAGCCAAGCTGATTTCAGGCTGCTGCGATATAATGGGTGGTGCAAACATGGGAACAGGCTGTGGGTCAAGTTGAGCTAAGAAGCGCGATACATGTTGGAGGGACTGTGGAGTTGCAAATTCTAACTGAAGACCAGCCTCATCAGTGAGGTCGGGAGAGGAACGTGACTTTTGCTGATCAACAGGTGGTACGAACACTGGTTCTTCTGAGTCAGCAAGAGAAGTTAATAACGGTATAGACTGTGGTTGATCAATGACAGGGTCTAGAACTGTTGCTGATGCAAAGAGGTCATTAATGCATGGTGGAACTACCTTTGCTTCAGGATCACAACATGGATCTAAAGCTGGTGCTGACAGCTGAAGATCAACTACTGGCAAATCTCTCTCAAACTCTTGCGAAGCCAGGGCAGGCACAGGGTGAGGTAAAGCTTCTTGATCTAGAGAAACCACATCATCCTCAAGCTCATGTAAAGAACCAGAAGGTGCAATTAGAGGCACCAGCTGTGGCTGGGCTTCAGATATTAAGGCATCAATTCGCTGTGTCGCATCAGGAGATGGTTCAACAGGGTATGTCGGCACAAAAGCAGATAAGAGATTGGATACTGGGATGAGGTCAGATGGTGGGGGGAAATCAACCAAAGACATATCAGGAAGGGAAGGCTCAGGTTTGGCTTTGAGGTCAGGATCATCACTGACAGTGGCATCAGGCATGAGGTCAAGCAATGGTTCTTTCAGAACCTGCACACCAAACTCAGCCAAGGATTGGTATGCAGGTTCTTCATGCAGAATTTCAGAATGTCTGAGTGGGGCAAAAACAGAGGGGTCAAGCTTGGGCAATGGTACAATATCTAGTCCAGGTGTAGGATCACAATCAGGTGCAACGGCAGGGTCCAGTACAGAAGTCGAAGAATTCTACATATCCACACCAGGTGTCGGAAGGGGAAGATGTGTAAAAAGTTCAGAGAATGAAGATTATTATGCAGTAAAACATTCAACATGAGCATGCAGGTGATGGATGAATAGGTGTCAATCCAGATGTGGATTGTCTGAGAATTAGTAGAGACTGGAGCAATCATTGATTTCCATCACATGAAAGAGACAAGCTCCGTGTTAAAAACATGACGAATGCCCCCCCATGCAGAGGACTTATCAGAAATCAAAAGATTTGATCAGGCAGATTCATTAATGCAATGTTATTTCAGTTTCTATTCATCTCTTTTTTGACAATAGGAAAGATTAAAAAACAAAACGGTACAGGAACCCAAAATGATGCCTTAAATTTTAGTGTCACATACTTCTCAAACTCCGAATTAATCATCTTCATAAAGAGATACCATGAAACCCATTGATCTTCAGATAAATATCCAAAATGTACCCAATAAATAGAGAAATTTACCAAATAGTCATCACTGAATTAGAATTTCAAAACATTTTTAGCAAATCACGTGTTGTTTGGTCTAAAACTCTGTATGAAGAACCTTACCTCACTGCCTTCATTTGACTTGAGGTCTTTCCTTTCTAATGCTGAGGCAATCTGAAAACACACACTGTATTAGGAGTATCAGTCTGAGACCACAGGGAGTACTTGCAGCTAATCAACTGGTTACTGAACAAGGCTTATAAAAACATCTACAAATAACACTGGTACACAGCACTTTAGACCAAAATTATGGGCAATTCCAATTAGGATCATGAAAAATTGAACACACCAGGCACTTGCAACGCTTGGAAAGTATCTCTGTAACAGGAATGACCGGTTAAAAACACTGAGTTCATTCTAACACATTACTGTTTGTGTAGTAACAGTATTTAGTGTTAATACAAGACTAATAGATGGATTTAAAAGAAACCATTGTTTAACATTGTAAAACATAACTTTTGATGTGGTGAGGTTTTCATTGCAGCTATAACAATCGCAGCATATAACAAGTGAAAACAGAAACTAAATTGTCTCTCAGACCTTCCACTACCTTAAATCGAAGTATGAACACTGAAAGGTGTCACATATTGTTCATTAATTAGTTAAACATTGTAATTGTTGGCATATGCTAACATTGAGGTATATGCAGAGTAACACACTCTAGATTGTACTTTACATTGAGGAGGCAATACATACACACCATCTCACACTAGTGACCTAGTATTAGAGGTCAGGTAGTGGTGGGAAGTTTATTTGTAGGCTACCTTACCTTGACGTACTTTGTCTTAACACATAGATTCTTGCAAAGCTGCTGGAGATGGTTTCTAAACTCCTTAAGGTTGTTTTTAATTGAATTTATTCGGTTTTCCTGGATGTGGTGCGCAAAGTACAGAAGTATGCAAATGTCTAGTAAAATTCCTGAAACATTTACCATTGAGTGAAGTTCAGTGCTAAGCAAGGAAAATTAAGAAATAGAGTAGAGCATTAATCTTTAATTACTGTAAATAATTATAGTAATCAAGATTTTTTTTGGTGGTAATTCAACTCATTCATTCAAATCACTGGACGCCATTACGAGTAGGAAAACACATTGTGTAAACGGTCTACTGGATAGTCAGATTGTTTTGAACATGAACGATCACGTTCAGTGAACCTTTAATTTATTTTCAGCATGCCATTGCTTTACATTTAAACACTTGCGGAGTGGGGGGACGACACGTGCGACATGGCCTGCATTGTAGAGCTGTCAAAGCCTTTGTCACGTTTTGTCCTGGACAAAGCTATGAACTGCTTTTGGAAATTAACAGATTCAATTTTTGTCCTGAAATAAAACTATATCACTTCTTCAAGAAAACAAACAATAAATAAATAAATGGCGTGCCTTGCTGTGGCTTAACAGGAGAAGAAAATGCTACTGAAGTTGCTCTTTAAAAAAAGCACTGACGATTACATCAAGTGATTAATAAATGATGCTACGAAAACGCATAAGACTCACCTTAAGTGCAAGTTCCTCCTTCTTGTATCCTAGAAGGTCCAAGTATTTTCCTCGGGCATTATCTTCAAAGTGGACCTGAGGATAACACACATTAAATAATTAAACCCCCTGACTCTTCCCCTTACTGCTGTGTACCACAAATCAAGTACTATAAAAGCTTGAATAATATTGCTCTATCCTCTGATAGACAGAGGATATCTTCCACCTCTCCACAAGCATCTGACTGCACAGAGCCAATATTTTACCTTCAGGAAAGCCCAAATAGTCTTCTCAAACTCGTTCTGAGCAGCTTCAGTCTTTCTCTGGCAGAATTCCACAAAGCTCCCAGCGGAAAGAGTGGTCTGAAGTTGGTTTGAGCGATCCAAAAAATCTGTATCAGTGACAACCTGGCTAATGTGGACGACGTGGGCCATGGGATGCTGGGGCTGCTGTGGTGTTGGTTTGGTGTTTTCCAATGAGACAAGTTTACCACCAAACTGGAAGAGGATGAAAAGAAAACGAAACTGGTTAGAGGCTATACAGGTAAAGCAAATAACTACCAATTAATACACAACATACTCAGCTCTTTAATGGACTAGAATAAAACTTACGGCGAAGGAAGCCCCCACTGGTCTTCGGATCCATTTGGGTGGTTTCTTCAGTGGTATGACGGTGCTGTTAGCACTGGTGGTTTGAGGCAGCTGCAGTGGGGGTAACGTCTGGCCTGTGCCAAAGGGGTCCATGTTGGCAAATGAGGAACTTATCTGCAAATCCACACAAAGCATGAAAATGCGATATAGGGGAGAAACAACAAGCATATACACAATGACCTCCCGTCACGGCAGTGCTACCTGATCAGCCTGGGCACTGTTGACAGCATCATTATTGCCTCCCATGATTGAGTAGATGCTGATACGTCCATCAAAAGAAGCAGCAGACAGAACAGCTGGGTTCCTGGGGCACCACTGGATGTCAAAGCACCACTGAGAGCTTGGGAGCTCATACAGGACCTGGTTAAAATGCACAAATAAATAATAAATAAGTCAATTAATCACACAAAATAATTAACAAATTTCATAGTCACAGAAGAGGCTCAAATCAGCAAATAAGTATAATGTTTCAGTAGTGTTTAAGATATAGTGGAAGGTACAAGGCAAACATTTTATATAGTGTCGTTTGATGGTAGCTTGTTTTTGAAGCTGTCTGCAGGAATACTTGACATTAGTCCACTTAGATCAACCCCTTAGTACGTTACTCCATTGGGGTGGTTTGTTTTTAATCAGTGAGATCACACTAATTGCACTCAGGTATGGACCAAAATAATCAAAATACACCTAAACATGCGTACAAAAGTAATCCAAATATGTTGTGAGAATAAACCCACAAGGTGCACAATGAGCCAAAGGCCAGAGTTGCTGCACACTGTATAAAGATAAACTAAATAGACAAATACTAGATACTCTACAAAAATGTTTTCTGTTCTAGTAATCTATTTATTCCTTTATTATTTAATTTAACACTAAGAGAGTGATTTCTGTTATACACGAGATTGCCAAGGTGGGGGGGTTGGCTTTTTGGTTCTTTTAATTTATGTGCAGTGCAAACGAAAAACAAAACCAAACAGAAAACTAACCACAAGTATCAGTTTGGATGTGGGATAAATAGGTGTGAGAATGTCCTGAGAATCACTAACCTCAGCGGTGTTTGGGTTCCAGCAGAGGATACGGTTATCTTTCCCACAACTCAGCAGCAACTCAGGGTCAGCCAAACTCCAAGCAATAGCCAGAACACCCCTGGTACCGTACACATGCATGCACACATTTCAGTCATCCAACACAATGTTAAACCAATCTAACTAACTCGTGAGTTAGAGCCATGTTCAAACTGCCCTTAAGAATAATAATATCCAAGGAAATAAGAATATGCAAGATAAACACCATTCTGCTTTAGAACATACATTTTCCATTTAGAACAGTACAAGATGATATCAAATGTTTTTTTTTTTCCTACTTTGTGTGGTTCTCCAGGACTTTGAGAGGGGATGTGGCAAAGCGCAGATCCCACATTTGGATGACAGGCATTCGATCATCTTCAGAGGCTAACACCAGCTGTGTGGCAACATCTGGGTTCCATGCCAGCCCAGAGCAATGCATCTAAACACATAGTTTTAAATGTCCCCTTAAGCACAAATTTCTTAAAACCTATTAAAACGACTAAAGCACACGGTGAAAATTAAAAAAGGGTGAGAGCCAAGTGACAGACCCTGTTGCTGTGGTCGCTGACTTTGATAATGAGATCATTTTTCCTAAGGTCCCAGATGGAGGCTCTGCCGCTGGGACTAGCTGAGGCAAGGATATGCTGCACCTGGCAGTTCCATGCTACGCAGCTAATGTCCTCCGGAGGCTAACAAGGGCAACAAGAACAAACATCAACGAAATAATCAGCCAAACAAAAACCAAGATGCTTGCAGAGGCTTTCTGTGAGATCCGTTATACTGATTAATTATAACAGGAATTAAAATTGTTAGTGTCCTTGATTATTCCATATGAACTGAGTTTATGACTGTAAATTCACTACCTAAGGATAATTTTTCTTCCAGTAGAATTCCGGAGAATAAATAAAACGACACAGGACATGTAAATACAATGTGTGTACCTGTGACTTCGGTCCTGGATTCATCGGGGTACTGAAGCTGTTCAAATCCCAGATGTAGATTTCCGACTCATTGCCTCCAGATGCAACCAGATTTGTCTAAAAATAAAAAAATAAATAAATTTAAAAAATTTATATATACATACACACAAATATAATTTATATAGTCTGCCCAACATATAACTTTGAAATGTAAAGCCATGTACACTGTATTTGCAGGAGTCAGAACACAGATTAGATGTTACCTGAAATGAGTTGACATCTAGTGCTCGTACAGGTCCTGTGTGTTTATCGCTCTGAGCGATGACCACTTCACTGTCACCAGCAATGATCTTGGAGGGATCATAGAGAATGATGTTCCCAGTCTCACCTCCAGCTATGAGCACACCAGAGGGCAGGCCCTCATTAATGTCATGTAGTCCCCAAACCAACTTGTGGTATCTGGAAAGAAAAGAGGAAATTCTGGACTTTAGACCACTATTACATACGTTATATGGTGAAAGGGCTGTGGACAACTGACCATCATACCCATATGTGGGTCTTCCCCAAAATGCTGCCACAAATTTGGAAGCACACAGAATGCCTTTGTATGCTTTAACATTAAGATTCCCTTCACTGGAACTAAGGGGGCAAAACCTTAATGCCATTAAACACCTTTGGGATTAACTGGAATGCTGACGGAGCCCCATTTAGTAAGCCAAATGCTCTTAGGGCTGAATCAGCAGAATTCCCCCCAGCCATTCTCCAAAATCCAGTCTAGTAAATGCCACTCTTCTAGGAAGGCAAAGGGGGACTGAATACGGAATGGGATGTTCAACAAGTACAAATGGGGTGTGATTATCTGGATGATCGTCCATGTCCTTTTGGCCATATTATATAATGCATAACACACGGAAACCAAAGGTTACTGTCCTAATGTTTAGAAGAAGGATGACCGACATGCAGTAAGCCCTCTGTTATTCTTCAACAGTCAGTAATAACGAGCGGATCTGAGATACCAGAGCAGATACCAGAGATACCTTCACCCTAGTTAAGACAGTAGTGCCTTGTCAGTCACTATAATTCAGGGCATTAAGGGTGTTTCCACTAAAGTCAATACACAGGACTCCAATTACAGGGCATGTTTCAGTTTTCATCATCAAAGGTTTGCCTTCACACAGACGAATACCCTCCAAAATATTTCACACAACAAGCAATAAGCCTTTCACAAGCATTAGACTGATCACTGATCCTGTGCTCTGGACAGCCATTCTCTCATATTTGCATGTTACAATAACAAACACGCTGGAATTATGACAAGGTAGTCATCTACTCGTACTCCGTATACTGTGCATCATTGTTTTATAGTCTGCATATATTGAACATTTTGTATTCCTGTAGTTGGAACTTAGCATACCGTGGCACTCTGTTGTTGTCTTTTGCATCCCTGTTGCACGTGTACATGTTTTGAATGTTACAGACTGTAGGAAACCATTCAAGTAAGAATTTCATTCTACATGTAGCTGTACGTTGTACACGACAATATATTTGTTTACATTTCAAGTGAAGACGATCAAAGTCAAAGATGCTAGTTCACATGCCAAAAAAAGTTTTCTTTTTGCTTTATGTACAGTATCTAGTAACAGCACGTACAGAAGGCGTTTCATTTTCTTTACAGACCACAACATCCCTTTCCCTGTTATTGTGAAACCAGAAACATGGAAGTAACGTGACCAGCCGAAGCAAGCTTAGAAAACTACATAGGAACAGTTACTTGACGCTCAGCCCTATAAATAGATACCATTTACATACCATGCAGTCTGCATATGAACCCCAGTGAATCCCAGATCAGTGTGAAATCACATCTGGATTGAAAATGAATTTTCTTGGTTGACTAATTATAGCAAACTCTCAATTTAAATGGCTTTGGGTCATGAAAACACCTGTAAACACTTGTCAAGTCGAAAAATGGACTAGTCTACACAGATAACTATACTCTAGCTAAACAAACAAACAAACAAACAAACAAACAAAAACAAATCCACCAACACCACGGCACTACTGAATTCTCTAATCTGATTAATCACAAGGTGATGGTTAATTTTCTATAACAGATCGCAGGGTCATATTAAAAGGGGTTTATTCTAATACATTATTGTTTGATGGTGACTCATTCAGAGGTACTTGTGTGGCAGATGATCTAAATCAGTGGTCCCCAACCCTTTTTGTACCGGGGACCACTTTCACGTAGGGCAAGTTTTCCACGGACCGGGGGGGCTTTCCCCCCGGCGGCAGCAGCTTAAACCACTATGTTCTCTGAGTCACGTGCAGTAGTGCGACAAGAGTGGAATTTTTCAAAATAAGATACCCAGGAAACTAACGAAAATAAAATAATTTAAAATTTCAGGAAGGTTATTACTGTTTCGCGGCCCGGTACCAAAAGACCCACGGACCGGTATCGGTCCGCGGCCCAGTGGTTGGGGACCCGTGATCTAAATCAGGGGTATCCAATCTTATCCAGAAACGCCCACTGTGGGCGCAGGTTTTCATTCGAAGCCAGGTTTTCATTCGAAGCCAAACCTGAGTCTGCTGAAAGCCAAGCTCAACTGATTAAACATGTGGAATCATGCAATAATCATGCAAATAATCCAAGGCTAATAATAAACAGGTTTTTAAAAAATTTTTAAAAAAAAATGTTTTCAGGAAAACTTAAGTTAGTAAGTTGGTCAGGAAGCTTTCCACTGCAGGAGAGAAGAAAAAAAGAGGCTGGTGTGGGAACTGTTACAGACCCTACACCTTTACTGATAAGAAGACATTTCACAGCATTGAATGTAACCACCAAAGAATTAAGTACACGCACAACATGTTGTGCATATCCCAATAAAAACTACAAACACTGCCAAACCTCTGGGACGTTAGAGAAATAAACATACAGGAATGTGCTATTAACATTACTGGACATCAGTTATCTACAATGCCATGATTACTATCCCATAACATCACACACACTAATACTAGCATACAGTAAAAGCAGCACCTGTGGGGTGAGGAGAAAGCACCACATGACTTCATGGCCAAAGTGGGCTCAGCCAGATCCAGCTCGAAGATCTCCAGTGAGGCATTGGTGCTAAATGTCGCATCAAGCTGCTGGGCAGATGTTCCTTTAAAAAAATGAAAAGAAAGATATATTATTTCATAACTAAACACACAATAAAGAAAAGCAACTTGTTATAACCAGCCACATCAAAGTCTGAAACATGAAAACAAAGGAGAGACGTAGTATTTCTTATATTACTTCTGTAACCAGTGGTTACAAACACACTCATCCTCGACAATAAACATACCTTCGACAAATGAACAAAACTATTATATTTAAGTGGTGCATTCAAATGTTCTAAGAATAAGGGAGTGCATGTACAATAATGATAATAATAGTGTGTGTGTGTGTGTGTGTGTGAGACAGAGAGAGAGAGAATTACCTGCAGCCAAGTAAATCGGGTGGTGCTGAGCTGGGCTCCAAGCCGGGATGGCGGTGCGGTTTATTTCTTTTAGCTTCATCCTGCAACAAAGACACCATGACAGATAAGTTATTCTATTACATTACAAGGTGCACCTATCTTTATCTACAGCACAGGCATGTATGGGCAACTCTCAGCAGCAGGAAATTTGCCTCGTTTACCTGTGCTAAGCAAAAAGTGGCTTGTGGGCTTAATTAAAATTCAAGGGCAGCTGTTAGTCAATAAACATTTGAAATTTGAGTTTTATTTGGTTGCAACCCTGACCTTTATGAACATAAACATAATAATGTACTATGTTTCCACTAATAAGATTGCTAGCTCCTACCTGTGTGTCTGCTTGCAACAATACATTTGTGTTGTTGTTTTAACCTCCTAAGACCCCACTGTCCTCATATGAGGACATCACATTTTCTCCCCACTATATTGTGCATATCTCCTTG
>JAQMCW010000009.1:15122106-15135234 GCA_030068335.1 Chrysichthys cranchii
AAGAAGAGGAGATGCTACACCATGGTAAACATGCCCCTGTCCCAACTATTTTGAGACCTGTAGCAAGCATCGAATTTAAATGAGCTCATTTTGTGCATAAGACTGTAAAATTTCAGTTTAAACATTTGTTATCTGTGTTCTGTTGTGAATAACATATTGGCTCATGTGCTTTGAAAGTCTTTTATTTTAATTTTTTTCAAATTTAAAGAATGTCCCAACTTTTCTGGAATTTGGGTTGTACAAGGCCAGGGTAGAAGCTGAATTTTTTATTGAATGGATTTTATTGTTTCATCAAACACTGCATTTGCTCCAATTTTTTTTTATTGTTTCTTATTCAGAACTTATAGAATCTACTCTCACAGACATTTGAGGGAGTAATAGCAATGGGCTTGTAACATGCTGTCGGTACTGTTACACTGCGAGCCATGGTGGTGAAAGCTCCACGTCGAACATTCAGGAATGCGATGAAGTCTTGAGGAATGTCCTAAATGCCTGCTTTTACATCCCTAAGCCCTTGTGTACTATAGGTCCTCACTTTGATGATGCTGCCAAAGTGTTGATTTGGACGAGGACCACAGGGTGTTGTACACCATCTGGGACAGGAAGATAGACTGTAGACTGACTGAATCATGTCTCATTCACTTACCTTATAGTATCATTAACCTAAGGGTTGTGGTTAATGAAGCATGTAACAAATTGCCGGTTATTTTCTGAGTAGTCTGACCTAAAGCCTGATTCAGACAGACATGAGTGATTTATGTGCACTTAAAGGAGCACTTTAGATTTTTTTTATATGAATTTGTATAAGAATGAAGATGGACTGAGAAGAAAACAGAAAGGTTGTTTAGTCCGAGCATAGTTGTTGGGCCAGTCAGTACGTGTTTAAGCCAAACCCAAAGGCATTTGTGAATTCTACTCATGCATTGATCCTTTACATCGCTGATATCCATGGCTGACCAGTACAGATAAGGAGTTGTTCTACTTCCTTGTTATGTGCATGATCTTTGTGTGTCATGCTGCCTAACATGACGTTCACAATGCCCTTGGGTTTGTAAAATCAAATCCGACCTGATATTGACTCAGGATTTCAGTTCATTATTGGATCAGTACATGAGTACATGCAATGGCTGTGAACATAAGTCCAGGGATGTGCAAAGTGCAGTGTTTATGATTAGAGTACAAGTTCCTTTATAAAACTTTAGTGAGAGCATCTGCAGAAGCAAGGAGTTTGAGGGGGATTTTTATTCTATTCTCAATACAAGGAAGTGTGTTAAAAAATCTTTGGTAAACCCACAAACGCTTGGTATGATTTCCTCTTGGCTAGTAATATGTCACTTTAATATGTGTGGCTAGCACTGTTGCCTCACAGCAGTAAGGTTTTGGGTTTGAAGCCACCGGCCAACCAGGGCCTTTCTGTACAGCGTTTGCATGTTCACTCTGTGCGTACGGGGCTTTCCGCCATGTGTTCTTGTTTCCTCCCACATCCCAAAGACATGCAGATTAGGTCACCTGGCTACTCTAAATCGCCCATGGGCGAGTGTGAATGGTTGTTTGTCTCTGTGTTAGCCCTGTGATAGATCGGTGACCTGTCCAGGGTGTCGTCCCCCCCTCCCTCACCCAAGGTTAGATGGGATCGCCTCCAGCTTCCCTGAGACCCTTAACGGACAAGCAGTATAGATGATGGATGGAATATAATATGCTTATTATAGGTCATGTCTGTTTATGCTTTTACTGTATGATCCCTAATCACAATTTTTGCTACATTTTAGGACTTGAGTCTCCCCAATGGCAACGCAGTGGACACGTCCAGCCCAGCCTCTTCGTCCTCTCTGCTGAATCGCCTGCAACTGGATGACGATCTGGACGGAGAGACGCGGGATCTCTTTGTGACCGTGGACGATCCTAAGAAACACGTGTCCGCCATGGAGACCTACATCACCTACAGAGTGTCAACTAAGGTTAGTGGGTCAAATGTGACTTCAGTAAATTAGCACACTGAAATCCTTGATGAACTGAATAAAGAATATAACGATTACAGTCCTTTTTTTTAATGTCAGTTTGTTTACCAGTTGTAGTATTTAATCCCATCTATAAATGTATAGTTATTGATGGTAGTTGTATTTTTCTACAGCTATCTTGTTGTTCTTACATGAACTTGCACTCTCTGAGGTTCTTGGTTGACCTTCTTTTCACTTTGTCACTCGGTTGAAACATAGCATGCGACCACGCAGGCAGACAGGTGCTAATTGAAATGTCGTAATATCAGGTGGTCTGCCAGCTCCAAGCAAGTACTAAAGAGAAAACGGTGATCACAGTTGAACTCCGGTATGAAATAACACGGCGACCAGATAAACTTTTAAATTACACTGAATCACTGAGCTGGAATATGCTAGCAATTATAGATCTTGGTGCTTGGACCATGTTTTATTTAATAGTCTAAAAAAGACTCTTCAGAACAAAGCTTGTTTTCATCCTGTTGGTAATTTAAGGAAGAGAAAATAAAAATCTACAGGTGGCAAATTATTGGCAGTGAATTCACCTTCTCTGGATGGTTTGTGTTCTAGGAAACAGTAATCTTTAGCGGGAGGGGAAACGGTGCCATGGTTAATGGATACCGACTGCACTATGTCTCCATCACTGATTATTAATATAAAGCTCCCCTAATTCAGAGGGAGAAAATAGAAACACTTGGGAGCATTTAAGTTCTTCTGCTTTTACAAAGATATTTTTATCTAAAAGCCGGTTTAAGCATCTTGCAAACGTGATGCTGAATGAAACATCACTGATGAGCCATCGTCCTCTGTCTGTTCCCAGAATTCAGCAACCTTAAAGCTTGTTTGGAAAAAGATGCATCTAAAACATAATTAAAATGTAGTGTAGAATGTACTGTTAGCATTGACACGGAGTATGCTCACATCCTAATATACAGGTGCTCCCCTAGTTACGATGGCCTGACGTACGATTTTTCGAGGTTGCGATGATGATTGCAACGCGCTGTAAAATGTTTAGAAAATATTTAAGATGTCTCCATGTGTGCATCACTTGCCTTGCGTGATGCCTCACTCTCTCCCTCAACTCACGGAGTTAACTTGTGTATCGGTGTATTGTACAGTGCATTACCACGTGTTTTATTTTTTTGTGTGTGCTTCAAGAGCTAATTTTAATTCAAAAGCATGTCTTCTAAACGCCCCAGCATGTCTCCTACTGGAAGTGAAAAGACGAAAAAGAAAGCCATCACCTAGGAACAGAAATGAAAGATTTTTAATGAACACGAATGAAAGCTATCGAATTGCATTAGCCAACTGTATCCCCCCTTTTTTTGCTCTTATAACTTTTTTTTTTACTTTAAATTTAAAATGCAATACGATTTTGTGATTACGTATGTGTATTAAACCTGGCTGAATCTTGCCAAGTGTAGACATTACGCAAGGCATCAATTCCTTTATGATGCGTTACTTTAGGCATTTTATTTGAGGGTTACGAACGTTAAGTGTTAACAGACTTTTTATTTTACGGGGCTTCATTATCCAAACTTACTTTACCCTAAGCTAGGCTAAGCAGTGTTTCGATATACGATATTTTCCACTTACGATGAGGATATCGGAACGCATCTCCATCGTAACCTGAGGACTACCTGTATACTGATCAGCTGTAACATTAAAACCACCTACCTAATATTGTGCAAGTCCCCTTGTGACACCAAAATAGCTTTGATCCATCGATGCATGGGCTCTAAGACACCTTTGAAGGTGTGCTGTGGTATCGAGCACCAAGATGTTAGTAGCAGATCCTTTAAGTCCCGTAAGTTGCGAGGTGTGTACTGCATTGATTGGATTGAATGGAGATCTCGGGAATTTGGAAGCCAGATTAACTTCTTGATTTATTTATCCCCCCCCCCCCCCCCACCATGTTCCTCAAACCGTTCCTGAACAGTTTTTGCAGTGTGCCACAGTGCATTATCCTGCTGAAAGAGGCCACTGTCATTAGGGAATACCATTGCCATCAATGTTTTGGTGGGTGATGCATGTCAAAGTAACATCTACGTGAATGCCAGGACTCAAAGTTTCCCAGCGGAACATTGCCCATCACACTGCCACCACCAGCTTGCTTTCTTCCCATAGTGCATCTCTGGACGACTTTTAGTAGGTACTAACCATTGTATACTAGGAACAACCCACAAGATGGGGTCTTTTGGAGATGCTCTGACCAAGTTATCTAGCCATCACAATTTGGCCCTTGTCAAAGTTGCTCAGATCCTTACACTTGCCCATTTTTCTTGGACTCAACACATCAAATTTGAGAACTGAATGTTCACTTGCTGCCTAATATATCTCCCCCACTGTCCGTGGTTTTAATGTTAAGGTTGATCGGTGTATAATACTGCAGAAAGTAGTGATTAATTTCTGTTAACTTTGACAGTAACATGTTATTTACAAAGAAAAAATATTTCGGTTGTCATAATAATGCGTTAATTCAGAATAATTAATCACAGAAAAAATAGTGTGTTAAAAGTAATTAACTCTGATTAATCACATTCCGTGGTTCAGTTTGGCCCATTGCCTTTCTGGCTACAGTGGATTTGAAAAATGATGGCGGAAGGTGAAGGCATGCTGCTTGTCCCAGTGATGGAACATTTCATATTTAAAAAAAATAAAAAGTCCTAATGGACCTGTTGATTGATTGGTACAGAGCCCTAATGTAACCAAATAAAAATCCTGTATAGTTTCTCGTGCGCACCAGAAACGTTTGCGTGTGCACGCGAAACTCAATTCTGTAACAAGTCTATAATGTTGGTTATTCACTGATTCACTCATCTGCCAAAATTCATTTGAATTGAAATCTTTTAAGATACTTCCAGAGCAAAAAATGGATGTATGTGACTAGTTAGATTAATTAATCACATGTTAATAAAAAATGAATTGAATTATTTTTTATTTTTATTGCTTGACGGCCCTAAAAAAAAACAACTTTAAACCGTTTATATGGTGAAGACGTCTTCAGGGAGAGATGTAGTCCTGCAGACGTTGGACTACTGATCGGATGGTCATGAGTTCAAATCCAAGCACCACGAAGCTGCCACTGCTGGCCCCTTGAGCAAGGCCCTTAACCCTCAACTGCTCAGTTGTATAAATGAAATAAATGTAAATCTCTCTGGATAACGGCGTCTGCCAATGACGAAACTGTAATGTAAGAATTCTCCACTGTCAGCACTTTAATGGTATGTAAGGGGCTATTTATAGTATGGGATGACCTGATAACGGGAACTACATTCCTCAAACCTTATTTGAAACTGTAAGCTGATGGAATGTATGATGATTTGTTCTTTAATTAATGAATAGCGTTGCTTTGATATGAGTATTCCTCTTAAAGCACTTCAGGATAAGGTTGAAATCCCATTTTGGAGCATACCACCTTGTTCTGACTTATGTGCCTGTAACATCGTTACCTTGTCATGTTTCAATTCTTACAATAATGGGATCAACAATAGGGTCTGCAGGGCTACGTGAGCCAGATAACGGTCAGATTTCTTGTGAATTAAATGATATCCATACCTGAATACAAGCTTAGCAGTACACCAATAAACCTACTGAAGAAGTTTGTTTGTTCAAGAACTCAAAGACTGTAGGAAAAAAAATGGGACAAAAAAGTGGTCTGATAAACAAATAATGTTTGTAGTTATAAATTGGAGCAGAATCGTTTACCATCCTTTCTTCTACAAGTAATGTCTCATCTGATTTTATTTTTAATCCATAGACCACTAGAACAGAGTTTGACCTCCCTGAGTATTCGGTGCGGCGGCGCTACCAGGACTTTGACTGGCTGAGGAACAAGCTAGAGGACAGCCAACCAACACACCTTATTCCAGTAGGTAGAGCCTCAAATACAAAATATTTAATCAATCTACCTGGCAGTACAACATATTAACCCAACTGAAACTTATTTCATTTTAGTGATTATTGAGCTTATAATAAAACCGAAATTGAACAAATTGCAGATTAGGGACGTTATTTTCAGCTGGGGATGTGTTGGCTGAGAACTTTATATAGCATGTTTTTCATGATTTAAATAATTTCAATAATGAAATGATTTTAAAGGAGCTGAAAATCTCAGCTTTTGGCTGGCTTTAACTTTTGTCTTTCTCATTCTCGGTGTGTTTTTGCTGCTGTCTCCAAAGCCGCTACCAGAGAAATTTGTGATGAAAGGAGTGGTGGATCGTTTTTCAGAGGAATTTGTTGAGACGAGAAGAAAAGCTCTGGATAAGTTCCTGAAACGGGTAGCCGATCACCCTGTCCTTTCCTTCAACGAGCACTTCAATGTTTTCCTGTCTGCCAAGGTTAGAGCACGTGTGTGTGTGTGCGTGTCTGTAAGTGTTCTGACCATGGCGGCTGACATGATGCTGAAAAAAAAACAAAACAGTTTTTACATTTTATATTCAGAAAAAGTTGCAGAACACTGAAAGACAGGTCAGACAAAGTAAAAGCTTCAGGTTTTTATGCTCAATAACTCTTTGTTTTCATGAAGTTTATTGGCAGTGAAACGAATAAAAAACAAAACAAAACAAAAAAAAACTAGACACACCACTCCTTCAGCAATTTGCATCCCTTTGCATTTGCGCTGGTGCTGGTGTCCTGACAGGATTTTTTTCACGCCACTTCATACCTGACTTTTTAACCACATCTGTTTTGTTTGTTAGTCTATCAAGGATCCTAATGGGTCACGTTTTCCATTTCCTTGATGTAACTGTGGTTATGTCTTTAATCAGAGGTTTCAAAGGGAGACTAAATTAATTTTTTATGGCAGGGAAATGTTCTACTGGCCCAAAGGTTATATCGGTCATTGCTGCATATTTCATTAGATGATTAATAAGTGACATTTAATTTAAATTTACGTGCTCTTCGGTTTTATGCTATAAACGTTCCTAAGATAGTGAGGCTAAGATGCTGTTAATGTAACGTGCACAGAGATGTGCCAAAGTGGATGAAAACTATGTAAACTGCACACGTTGATGATGTGAATATGCTGGGGTTTTTTTTTAAACATATTACACCTTTTTATATAAAATTGAAAAAGCAGTAAAATATTCCATTTATCTTGAGCATCCCTGTAGACACAATGAAACGGGCACACACAGGTAGAAAGAGTTATATAGAGTAACTCATAAAACAGCTGTGCAAATTTTAATATTAAATAGCTGTTTTGCTGCCGCTGTTTAAGGCTCATTTTTAGAAATGCACTTTATGATTATGTGGCTTCTGGCTGTACATTAGTGTGCAAAAGCCACTAGAGTTATTTATCAGATCATTAATGCCTGTTTTATTACTGATCACCAGTGGCTATTAACAAGACTTGTCATGGAATTTAAAAGCATTGTAAGTGTTTCACAGAGTACACAAGCATTTAAAACAGGTCCCAGCAAGACACCTGCAGTTTCTGTCTGTTAGTTTACTCACTCACTCACTCACTCTTCTTCTGCCACTTAATCCTGTTCAGGGTCATGGGGGGAAGCTGGAGCCAATCCCAGCTGACTTCAAGTGAGAGGCGGGGTATACCCTGGGCAGGTCACCAATCCACCACAGGGCCAACACACAGAGACAGACAACCATTCACACTCACATTCACATCTACGGGCAATTTAGAGCAGGGGTCCCCAACCACCGGGCTGCGGACTGGTACCGGGCCGGAAAAAATAATAACCTTCCTGAAATCTTTAGTTATTTTATTTTCAATAAACATTCCCTAACCCTGGGCATCTTATTTTGAAAAATTCCACTCTCGTCCCTCTACTGCAAGTGACTCAGTCGTGCGGCGTAAGGCGCATTCTCTTTTTCATGAGTCATTAAGTACAAGCTAACTTTCACAAAAATGGCCCAAAAACAAACATCACTGGAGAGCTTCTTTGAAAGGGGGAAAAGAGCCAATGATGAGACAGCAGAAGGGTCGGAGACTGTCAGAAAAAAGAAAGCAGGTGACTCGCAGGCTCCACGCCCGCTCTGTATAATATGAGGTGACCGGCTAGCTAATGAATCCATGAAACCCTCAAAACTGCTTCACCACATTGAGACTAAGCACCTTGCATTAAAAGACAAGCCCTTAGAATGTTTCGAAAGAAAAATATTATAGTTATAGTGTAATAATTATTGAAAGTGCATAAGGTGTTGTCTTCACATTACATATGTCTTAAATTACATAATATGGGGAGGAAACCGGAGTACCTGGAGGAAACCCACACGGACATGGGGATAACATGCAAAATCCACACAGACAGGCGCCCAGGTTGACCCTGGGGATCGATCCCAGGACGTTCTTGCAGTGAGGCAGCAGTGCTAATCACTACACCACTGTGCCGCCCCGTCTGTTAGTTTTAATTCAACTAATTTGAATTTGTAAAGCAGTTTTAACAACAGGTATCGTCTTGCTCATTTAGGACATAGGAGAAGGATCAGACTAATAAGAGAAGCGGATAGTGGAACAATAAATGATTTATTCTTTTACAACCATAAAGTCCAGCTGTACTCAGTAGGTCAGGAGGATGTTCAGTTTAAGCTGTTTTTATGTTTGTATTCTAGGATTTGAATAAAAGGCAAGGCCTAGCTCTGCTGTCCAAGATGGGTGAGTCTGTAAAGTACGTGACTGGGGGCTATAAACTGAGAGCGCGGCCGACAGAGTTTGCCACAATGGGTGACTATCTGGACATGTTCACGCAGAAGCTAGGCACCATCGACAGGATAGCACAGAGGATCATCAAAGAGCAGTCAGGTAAGGGCACCCATGACCAGTTTCAGAATGTTAACAAAGAAGCATTTCAGTGTGAATTGACTTAATAGCAGCAAGTAGTGAAAGTGAATGTGTTCTTTCTGTCTTAGATCCTCAACCCCAAAAATGCAGCGATTTAACAGTAAATTTTAACACCTAGTCAGTTGTTTCTATGAGTTGTGTGTTATGGTTTTGCTGTACAATCGCTTCTAACTAATTTGATCACATCAGGTTTTTATACATTTTCTGTCCCAGAAATGAGTTCCAATTTTTCCCATCGAAATGAATGTAAATACAATTAATGTGTTTCAGACCTCAAAAACAGGTTTTTAAAGTCTATTATGGGTTTATGTGTGGCAATAAAACATAGAATAAACTTTAAATAACCTTAATTATAGAAAAATAAAACTAAATGAAGTAAACAGATGATTTTAATGCATGCTATCTTTGTGGTGGATACGAAATTGCTGGCGTAGGTGAATGGTGGCGTAGGGATATGGTGGCGGTTCTCATGTTTTGCGATTATTTCTTTATTTATTTCAACTGTTATAGGCTTAGACTTCTTACTCTCACTACCATTTCCACTTTCTTCGGACCCATAATGAAGGCTTATAGAGCAAAAATGCAGAGAAAGACAACGAAAAAATGCTATGAACATTTTTTTAAATGAGTTTTAAGCACAGAAAAAAAAATCAAAGTTTGAACAATCCTTAATTATACTAAAAGTTACTGCAAACAACCAAGAAAACTAACCTTGCATGAGTCGACTTCTGGCATTAAGGGAGTGAGGATGAAGATGGGCAGGGAGGAGGATACTGTACAGCGAATGAATGCACATCTGACCAATTAAATGGACATGTGTGCGTCTTTGTTCAGAAAACGGGAAGACATTGGCATGTATGAAGCAGAAGGGGAAAATGGTGACCTGACTGTGTGGTCTTGACCAGATGCAAAATTTTGGTGAATTTTTTGGTCAGGAACTGATTTGTTCATGTTCAGAGGTGTTCGTGACCAGAGGTTCCACTGTATTTCAATTAGTGCCTTATAAAAGGTTAATGAGACTATACAATGCAAAAGAAAACCCACTCCTGCATGCTTCTCCACAGAGTACCTGGTGGAGCTGAGAGAGTACGGGCCGCTCTACTCCGCATGGGCCTCCACTGAGCAGGAGCTCCAGGAGCCGCTGGACGGCATGGCAGGCTGCGTGGCTAACTGTTGCAGCGCTCTGGAGGAACTCACAGAGGACATGAGTGATGACTTCCTGCCTGTCCTGCGAGAATACGTTCTCTACATTGAGTCCATGAAGGTAGACTGTGCCTGCCAGACTTTTTTTTTTTATGTGTGGTCTTGTGGGTAATGTTACGTTAGGAATGCATAAGGATTGTCTGTCTTTGAAGGTAATAGATAGTAATGGGAGTTTTGGAGAATGTTGGGTTGGAAACAGGGAGGTTTTTCAGGGGTTTGGTTTGAGCCAACAAATTTGATGCATGTTTTTCTTGGCTCAAAAATCCTAATAAAGAGGGCATGGGGAACAGAATTGCATAACCGAATAGAAATATGTCTCTTAGACTGTCTATGCTTGGAGGTCAGAGGTTAAGCTGACAGGAAGGTTACAGTGACTCAAGTAACCCCTCTTTATAACTGTGCTGACCAGAAAAGCATCTCAGAAGGCCAGCCATGTTGAAAATTGAGACAGATGGGCTACAATGGCAGAGGATCGCATAGAGGTTTGCTCCTCTTACAGAAAAAGCAGGAATCTGAGGTTATATTGAGCACAGGCTCACATAAAGTGCACAGTTTTCCAAGTTCTAAGCTTTATTATTCTTTGTATTATCACTACGTATTTAACAAGAACTCATGTGTGACAGGATAAGATGAAACAGTGGTTATTTTTCTTCCATTTTTGAATGTCACAGTAAATGAATACTTTATGCATGTAGGAACTAAATTTGTAAGTGGGGAAGTGAAGAACTGTTAAACGACACGTACCAAAGGATTGCTGTAGTCATTATTGATGGCAGTCATTTGGATAGGTATATTGTCAGTATACCGTTTGGCACAGGTGGTGAAATCGTGGCTGTGTTGCACATGTACATAGAAAACAAGTGGTCATCAAGCTTTTATCATTTACTAGTGTGAAAAGTAGGATAAATAATAGGAGAGTTGCAACCCCTGTCACATGTTTTGTCATGGAATTGCTGCATATTTCCAAGACCTGTCAGGTTTCCGTCAGGTTTCCGTCAAGTGAACTGGTATTTTCACATGTCTCAGCTTTCATGACCTTTGTTCTTGAACCTCCTGGAGTGTCTCCCAGTCACATGCATAAATGCATGTCACAAAAATCTGAACTTCAGCAGATGATGAAGCCTCTGCTTTCCTTTTGTGCAACAGCCAACGAACGAGAGAGGAAGTGTAACGCTAGAAGGAGAGATGGGTGCAGTTTTCACCAGCCACACACTCACTCTCAAGTTTGTCATGTAAACTGAAAATAGGCATTATCTGTGAAACTGAATGCATGCACAGGGTTTTATGGAGCATCGTCTCTGCTTGAAGATAGTAGTTCAAAAGAAAGATAGTATTTCAAAAGTGTGGTTAATATCATTTTAATGACCTTAAATGTGCACACTGCACAGGAACTACAACAGTGATCATTATTTTTTGCCCACTATTGTGCTTACTAAGGGATTGATCTCGTGACAAGATATTCTGGCTTTACTGAATGGTGATATATTTTTTATTTTTTGCCTTGTGTGAGAATTGATACTGCAAATTCAGCAGTAAAAACGTCTTCAGTTTTCGAAAAGCATGGAAATGCATATATCCTATAGTTGCCAGTGGTCTGATGAGAATAAACCAGGAGGCTCAGCGCTTCTCTGCTGCTGACTGCATGCTGTTAACTTTTCCAATCTCCTGGGCTATCATTCTTCTCTCTGAAGTTCCCAAGCCACACTTCATGCTGGCGTTTATGCAAAGCTGTTTTAATAGCTTCCATATTGAAGCCATCTCACTGTGTACAAGTGCAGTGATGCCAAACGCTGGGCTGTGAACTAATTTCAGACAGCTCTGACTCAGAGTAAAATGGCATCTTGGTTTTATAACCAAATTAATGGACAGTTGGCAGGTTGTTTGCGAAGTTTATGCACAATGTTTCAATCGTGCTGTTGCTCTCAATTTGCAGAACGTTTTGAAGAAGAGGGACCAAGTCCAGGCTGAGTATGAGGCCAAACTGGAGGCTGTAGCATTCCGTGAGGAAAAGAGGACAACAGTAAGTATCCTTTTTTAAATAATCATGAATGGCACTGTTAGGAGCAAAAATAACACCAATCTTATGAAGTATATGATGATGTAGCAATTGAAATAAATACTGTCAGAACAGGATATTTAGCAGGTGTGGATGATGTAAGAAATAAAACTTGACTTGGTGCGCTGTAGGAAGGTAATCAGCATGGTGTGGTGTAAACTGACCTGAAGTGAAGTTACTGTTACTACCCTGAAGTTGATTATATTTCAATAACAGCGCATCACAAAAAGTTTTTTTCCTTCTTACATCATAGAAATTTGCTAATGTTAGCAAATTTTTATTTATTAATGAACATTTATTGCATATGTCATATTAGCCGCAAACGTTGTTTCTCTCACCAGCCTTTGTTTATTTTTTTTTTAGTATTGTTTGAAGTCAAGACTAAAAGCGCAGCTTGTCATTTTATGGAGAATCCACAAAGCCGTCTGTCCTGGGCATATTCCCTTGCTGGAAAGTTTTCAGTCACAGCTTTCTCTTTACAACACTAACAGACTCCTTCCATAAACACTAAAGTCTACTTACAGAAAATCTCACAATATTAAAAAAAAATATATAATTTATTAGAATGAGAGCATTGTAATGTAAACCTTGCAGCTGTCACCCCGGTGAGAGCTGATGTTATAGAAAACAAATCAGGATTATGAATTCACCAGTGCTGTGATGTGATATAAGGCAAAAATATCATATTGTAATGCTTGGAAACATTATCAAAATAAACACTGCCTGGCACAATATTTAGTTTTGAGGAGGTTTTGCTAGCAGTCTAGCAATCTAGTGGAACCACAGTAGGAAAACTGTTAGGCTTTTATTTATTTAAATTTTTTACTTGGAAAAGAAAAAGCACAACCCGAATTCCAGAAAAGTTGGGACGTTCTTTAAATTTGAATAAAATGAAAACTGAAGGACTTTCAAATCACATGAGCTAGTATTTTATTCTCAACAGAACATAGATAACATAACAAATGTTTAACCTGAAAAATGTAAAAAATTTTATACACAAAATGAGCTCATTTCAAATTTGATGCTTGCTATAGGTCTCAAAATAGTTGGGACAGGGGCATGTTTCCCATGGT
>JAQMCW010000009.1:15135334-15148763 GCA_030068335.1 Chrysichthys cranchii
ACATCCCTTTATAGCTAATCATGTTACACACCTGATATCAATTAACTTCATTAGTTACTAGATGTTCTCCCAGCTGAAACTTTCTTGCTTTTTCAGCCATTTGTTTCCCCTGTGCCAACTTTTTTGGGACCTGTATCAGGCATCAAATTTGACATGTACTCATTTAGTGGATAAAGGTGTACAATTTCCCAGTTTGAACATTTGTTATCTATGTACAGTTGCGAATAAAATATTGGCTCATGGAATTTGGAAGTCTTTTAGTTTTCATTTTATTCAACTTTAAAGAACGCCTCAACTTCTTTTGAATTCGGGTTGTAGGTGTTTAACAAGGAACAGCAGGGCGACATACCACTGTTATTGTATTAGCATTATTAAGTTATAATTTAAATTAAAGGACTAGCTGTAAAATCGATTGCTCTTCATTTTAGAGGTGAATTTCTGAATAGTAAGTGTTGAATGTGAATTAGTGCATATGGTGTTTGTAAGAGCCAATTAGGGCCTAATTCCTAAAGTAATTTGTAATAATTTAGTTTAAAAATGTTAAAAATTGTAAGGATAATTGCATGAGAAGTCTAAAGGACTGTTTGTTAAAGTAAGCATTTTGTATTTTGAGCTTCCTGTAGATGGTAATTACGTCACTTGCAGCTGATCGGATGTGATTAAACTAGTTTGAAGTCGGAGAGACGGGAAGCAGCAGTTTTTTGACCGAGTCTTACCAATGTATAAGTTGTGTTTCCAAGTAAACATTTTAAAAACAAGGATTACCTGGTTTCGCTCACTTTTTAAATACAGAAACCATACAGTTCTGTTCTGGTTGGACCCCACTCTCCAACATGATTTGCTTAACTGTTTTAGTATTTCCATCTTAAAAGTATTGAGGTGAACCTTGGAGAATATTTACTACGTGATGGTAAGAGGCCAATGACCAGAAGTTTCTGCAGAATACAGCAGGCTGATAATTGCTGTAGGGAAGAACATTCTCTGTGTCCCCTCATGCAGGTGCCCACAGACGTGGAGAAGTGCCAGGACCGGGTGGAGTGCTTCAATGCCGACCTGAAGGCCGACTGGGAGCGCTGGCAGAATAACAAGCGGCAGGATTTCAGACACCTGCTGACCGGCATGGCAGACAAAAACATCCAGTACTACGAAAAGGTAAAGGACATAGGAGGAGAGTTCTAGGAAAAGTGGGGGGTGTCTATACTGAATGTGATTGTAATCTCAGTGAGATTTGCTTGTATTTTTCTTTCTGTCACTGTACGGCACCACTCTCTACAAGGGTGAGTCAAATGAAAGTCTTAATTGTTTCAAATCTCCCTAGAATTAGTCTGGAGAAATATTCTTTCAGTTTATTTATATTGCACGCACCCTCATATGAAAATGCTGTTCTTAACTGAATTAAAGCCAGAATCCCTTTTATCCTTAGCTATAATTAATAGATGTGGATTTCAGATTTCCATATGATTATTAAGCCAAAATTGTATGATAGAAGTTATTTGAATGATATGTTCTATTACAGAGCCAAACAATGGGCCTCATTTATCAAGCTGAATGTTAAGAAAAAGAAAAAAAAAAAGAAAAAAAAAGATTTCAAAATGTTTTAAGAGCCAGAAATGTGAACCTCGTTTCACAGGATTCAAATCATATAATTACGAACTACTGCCATTTTATACACAGATTCCGATGTCAAGTTTAAATCACTTGTTTATTTCACTTGGACTCGAGAGTTTAGTGAAAATAGTGTGAGAAAATTAGACTGAAACTTGTTCATTTCATTTTAATGACTTGAAAGAAAGCAATCCAAAACAAACCTATATGTTAAGATAAATGAGACTAACATTTAAATAAGGACACACAGAATTGTCATCATTTATAGGGAGATATAGTCAGTCTGAGCCTATGATGGTGAACAAGCTGCAGTGGCTGAGCTGCATTACCTGATGATTTCAGCCCACACCTAAATTGTTTTGAAAGCCACTGTTTCATCGGTTACTCATTGTTTTGCCATTTTCACGACTGTGAGTGTTGTGGAGTTTTTTGGATACTGTGGTCATTGCTAAATACAAATCAGCATGGGAACATATCCTGGGGAATGCTCAGTATTTATCCACATTTTATTATGAAGAATATCAGTTTTACTGTAACTTTCTAAATTTGGTGGGAATTTTTAGGATGATTTGACCTATGAAAACCTTTACACATAACACAACTGAAAGATTGATAAATGAGGCTGAATGGCTTTTTGGGCCCGAGTTTGCTTTCCCACAGTAGACATGCAAGATGTGCAGTAGGCATGCAAGATGTATATGTATGTGTTATAAGACTGTACCTTATAACCTTCCTTCAGTCATAGCTCTAGACCAAACCAAAGATGTGAACTCCCATATGGACACCAAACTTATCTTAACTGATTGATTTCATTTATAATACGTTTAGGGAGAATTGCGTACATTTCATTTTTATCCAAACTATTGCTTTGCTGATATCAGAGTCTTTAGACTTAAAGTTACATGAAACTTTTCAGCACAAAGAATTGAGAATCTGCCTGTTTCACTGCTCTGCCTGTGGTATCAGGAAACATCCATCACATCTGTATACACAATAACTCGAGAGCAGTCATCAGCTGCCCTGATCGTACTCCTGAAATAGCTTGGCTATGCTTACTGTGGTTCTTTCACCTTTTAGCCCCTCAGCTGGGCCAAACACTGACACAGCTCTGCAAAATTCTAAACACGTCAGCTGAAGAGGCCAGTACAGAGCACTGAGCTGAAGAGGCAGAGCTGGACTTTGTTAAAACAGTAAAATCAGCAAATATGCTGTTCAGAGTTCACTGAGAACTTGTAAGGGCACTTTGCTAAGTTTTAAGAAAATGGATTTTTGCGCTATAGCTATGTATAATAAATATCACTTCATAGAGCCTGGATAGAGTAACAACAGAGGAAATCTTTGGCAAGTTGATTCTGTTGTACACCATCTTCCATAAAAGATGGCCTATTTCAAAAAACTAAATATAAGCTTTTTTGCTTCATGTAATGAAAATGCAGGGATGGCATTCCATAAAATGCAAAAAAAAAATTTGCTAAGCCACGAGCTTTGTTTTTTTTGCAAAAGTTTAGATTGCACAATGGCCAGATGTTAACAACTGCTTGTGCTCTGTGTCCACTCTGCAGTGCCTTGCAGCATGGGAGTCCCTCATTCCACTCTTACAGGACAAACAGGAAGCGAGAGCAGAGACGAACTGAGTGTTATGTGACACCTGCTCTCGGGGTCGTGACCTGATGTGATCAGTGTGAGATCATGGAGCTGTGTCCTCATGTGATTTGGCCATTGGGGACCAAACAGCTCTACAGTTCTGGGGAGCAAGAGGATGGACTGCACAAATACCGTACGAAATTTTGTTGCATTTGGATTTGTAAAGTGGATTTTTTTTTTTTTTTTTTTTTTTTTTAAATTATAAGATCCCATCCAAGCACCACCTCTTTCCCTTTGGCCAGGAAGAACATGTAATTTTGCGTTCCACTGAAGCACAGCGAGACAAACCACAGAATGACCTGGAATTATCCTCTGAATTGTTGTGGACAGCAAAAGAGAAGTACAGCAAGCAACACTTGCCATTTGCCAATTTTTTTTTTTTTTTTCTTTTTGTATAAATTGCGCTTACCCTCAGCATGGTTCCCTTTTATCACTGCCTCATTGTTGTTGTCGTCGTGATCCTGCGCATTGTGACCACGAAGAGACAGGCCAAGGATCATCCACATTCCTGTCACCAAAGTTTAATGTTTTTATTTGTTTGTTTCTTCGTGTTGTTTCAGGAACAATATGGATCTGATGCTGTGAAATGGCATCAGATCAAATCCACTTTATTATATTTAGGTTTTTTTTTTTTATGTTTTGGTTGTTGACGCTGAATGAAGGTTGTCTTTTCAGCCTTACATGACCTCATTAAATATTTATGTTCAAATGCTTTTCATAATCACTCAGATTGTTGGACCCAGCTTCACACAGTTTTCTGTGTTTAAATTATAGTTAGATTTCAAATCAAAGCTGCTAGGAATATGAAATGCATTCAGACCACTCGGGGAGTAATTTCTTCTCACAGCGATGTCATTTCTCAGCAGGATATGATACAGTAGATCTCAGAGGGTTTTTTTTGTTCATAATGTAAGCATTAAGGCAGTATTAATGTTCAGAAGGACTAATTAGGAATTGCTCTGGGATTTAAACACCTTGTATTAATATAGTTTTCTAAGCAGGGGTTTGAGATCTAGGAGGTATTGTTTAGAAGCCTGGAACTTTAAGATCATTTGGTGGGTTGTTTTGTTTTTAACTTTTAATTAGTGTGGATAAAACTGTAGTGGAGCAGAAACAGAAATGCGAACTTGGCAATACTTTACCTAGGGATGGTGTTCATAGGGCTACATGATGTCTACATAAGCACTTCAAGGCAACTAGCATAAACCTATATAAAAATACATAAAGGACTGTTTCCACAGATGTAACACCCAAGTCAAATAATGTTTGTTGATTTAAAGATACATAAGCACTTCATGGCCACTGGTATGACCCTAAAGGCTTATTCCATAAATTGCCATAAGGGCTTTGTTCATTTATTATGTCATAATACCCAAGTCATGTGATCCTTTCCATACTGACACGTATGACTCTGACATGCCAAAAATATGCAGAGTTACTGTCCTCTGTCATGCCGTGATCGACCTTATGTCAGTTGGGGCATCAAAATGGACAAAGAAACTCTTATGTTACTTTGACATGTCAGAAGTACACCGAAGTCCATAGTCATCAGTCCTTTCATTCTAATGTAAGTCATAACCTTGTGTCAAGTGTACAAATGGACAAAGCAGACTTTGTAAAAGCTGTTGGATGAAGCGTTTATAAATGTTGACCTAGGTCTATGCCTGGTCATAAGAGAACCTTACATAAACTAGACATTAAACTGGACAAAGGCAGTCTTTATGACTGCTGATGGCTATCAAGTTAAGCTTTTCTAAATGTTTATATTGCTTTGTCGAGTCATAACACTGCCTTATATCAATTTGGACATCAAACTGGACATGCTGTTTTTTTTTAAATCTGTGAAAGACGCTCCTTTTGATAGCTGTTGCATGTTGGATTAAACCTTTATAAATCTTTATAGTGCTTGGTCAGTTGCCATGAAGGATTTATATACACTTGTCATGTAGCCTTATAAACACAAGTAAAGTGTTACTGAAAAATTATACCTGTGCTCCATTTAAGCCCACTGTTTGTAATGCTGAAGAACAGGATGTTCTCAGTGTCAGTTTACCATCATGAAGTACGCACAGATTCATTATTAAAGTTTGCTAGAACCATTGTACATACTACACTTCACTGTTAGGAGCTTTGATATAACAGCAGTCTCAACATGGTCTGTTAAGGTTGACCGCGTACAAGCATTTCTGCCTACCCTCTAATAAGCTGCACGTGTTCTTCACAACTTAAGCTACAGGCCGTGCCAGTCATGTCTCAGCGTTCCACAGGCTCTGTGTTCGTCTCTTGTAGCCGTATGCAGCTGTTAACAGGCCTGCTGTTGTCCAAAACTAATAAGGCGTTGCAGTTGTCATTGGTCCTTACAGATCCTTATGCTTTTGTGTGTATTTTTAAGGGACAGCAAATGCTTTCTGTTCACATCTGCATTATAATGGGCAATGGAGAAGTGGTAACATTAGCTAAAAATGATCTGATATATTTGTCTTAAGAAGTCACACTCATCTCATTGGAAAGTGCTTTAAAGACTTCCTATCCTGTCTGTGAGCCTGTTAGGGTCCTCAAGGTGTCAATTTGTAACTCTTTTATGTTAATATTATTCCAAATTTACAGTGTCCCAGGTAGGATGAAGGTTAAGGATTAATAAAATGGCAAGATTTGTTAATAATTTAATAACCTATGTATGATGGATGGAAACGTGCAGCTCTGGAGCCATCTGCTGGATGATAAATCCTGTTGTTTACCCCTTCACTCTATGGACGGCTCTTAAAAGCAAAACTCCACCCTGAAACACGTTGAATATGTTTATATTGAAATATTTGTAATGTGCATAGCAATTCTGGTGCTAATCCGCTAGTTCATGCTGTATTTTTGTTATTTTCGTAAGAAGTTATCAGCTGTGTGCTGCTCGGATGTCATATGGGGACATTGCTAGTGTAGTTACGATGGCGCAAATTTTTTTAGCTATCTCTAACATGAGCGATTAATGGCCAGATTTTGTTGTTTTAGCTCCCAGAAAAGAGCAAGAGCTTCTTAGTTCACTCACCTTAACAAATTTTGGACCCACGGTGCAGCTACAGTATATGATGTAGTTGTGCTGAATTCTGGCCAGCTAGCTAGTAGTCTACAAGATGATAAGCATGATGGTGGTATTAGAATGAAAGTTGAAGTTTTGGAAACTGATCTGTTTGAGCAGATTGAGGTGAGAGATGGACAGTCTAAACAACTAAAGCGCCACTACATCACTCAATCATCAATTAATCATCAATGTGTTGAGGAATGAAGAATAAATTGAAAACGGCTACTCGGGATATCATTAAAAACAAAGCTTGGATGCTAATGAGGATTATAAGTTAATCCTAACGTTAATTAATGCATGGTGTTCTAGGTGGAATTTTGCTTTAAGCTCGTAAAGCCGAAGAAGTGGATCACAAATCATTGTTATGTAAAGATAACAGACACAGATTGAGTGCTTTTTTTTTCTGGTGCAATATAAAAGACACTCTAAATTTTCATTTCCATGTGTAACCAAATCCTCCTGCTTTCTCTTTATCTCTCTAAAGGTTCTGTGAAGCATTTGTGTGATAAGTAAGGCAGCTACACTAAACCGAGGTGTGTGTGACTGTGAAAATAATTTTATTCTGTGTGATGAGAAAGTGATTAATACACTAGGCCTACGAAAATCGACCAACTGAATTTATCCTTTCTCACTAGGGATGGACAAAGGGGGAAAAGTTCATCAGTTTTCATAAGCAACATCATAAGCTTTCTTTTTCTTTTTTTTTACTTTATAAACTCCTTTCTTGCTCGAGTCAGAAGGCGGTGAGGTATGTTCGATTGTAAATAGTGTTTCAGTCTGAGTAGGCTTTTTTTTTTTTTTTTTTGTAATGTTGAAATGAACTGCTTTGTAAAACTGGCTGTTGTTTAAGAGAGTCAGAAAGTACGTGCAAAGCTGAGGGGGAGAAGTTCAATATGGCAGTGCATATTTTGTAATATTAATATAATTTATAGACCAAAAATGTTTTTAGCCCTCAGTTCTCCCCTCAACTTTCTTTGTGTGAATTGTTTACTGTAACATTAATGTAAATGTCAATCTTTCAATTGCAGGAAAATGGCATTGTTTCGACGCTACATCTTTAACGAACATATTTTAAATATTGAACCAATTAAAAAGGATTGTGTAAATGCTTTTGGGATAGTTTATGTGTTCAGTTTTATTGAAAACGTTACACACTTGGGTTATATCCTGTACATGTCATCAGTTTTTTTTTTTTTCTCTTTTGAATCCTGAAGAACAATTTTCAGTGTAAATGACACAATGTAACGCAAAGAGAAGACACTTTATCAATGAATGAAACAATCATCGAATTCCTTTTTGGAATACATATACTTATACTTATCATCTATCAAAAATACAAAAAATAGCAACTAGACAGATGCTGAGTGTGTAAATTAGCAATAAAATAAAAAGTACCCTACAGTTCCCAAAGGCATGATTATTATTATGCCTTTTTGTACATTTTCATAAAATGGCATAGCACTGTTTGTACTGTACAACTAAGAAAGGCCAAAACAAATACTGCATCGGAAACACCTACACACCACAAAAATACCAGTGAAGAGAAATATTAACACTTGCCAGTAAATATTGTTTTTGGTAATTAAAAAAATGTGCGGTTTGGAAATGTATCATCTATAAAGTTTCATTCATTCATTATCTGTTCAATCATATTCAGTGACCGCTTCATCCTGGTCAAGCTCATGGTAGATCCTGAGACAGGAACACACCCTGAATGTGACATCAGTCCATCATAAGGCAACACTCACACCAAGGATGAATTTATCATAGGGATTCCACCTACTAGGGCGGCATGGTGGCTGAGTGGTTAGCACTGTCGCCTCACAGCGAGAAGGTCCTGGGTACGAGCCCCGGGTTCGGCACAGGTGCCTTTCTGTGTGGAGTTTACATGTTCTCCCCGTGTTTGCGTGGGTTTCCTCCCACAGTCCAAAGACATGCACAGAGGGGATTAGGCTAATTGGCTGCTCTAAATTGCCCGTAGGTGTAAATGTGAGTGTGAATGGTTGTCTGTCTGTGTGTTGCCCTGTGGTGGATTGGTGACCCGCCCAGGGTGTATCCCGCCTCTCACCCGATGTCAGCTGGGTCTGGCGCCAGCTACCCCCCACGACCCTGACCAGGATTAAGCGGCAGAAGACGAAGACGAATTCCACCTACTAACATGCTTTTGGGAAGTAGGAGGTGACTGGAGAACCATGAGGAACACGGCGAGTATCTGAAAAGAAAAAGTCAAAATCTGGATCGAACTGGGAACCCCGGAGTTGCTCTGCAAGGGATTTCAATTCCCTCAAAGACTCTCATAGTGCTCCTGCCTTGCAGTACGATACCTGACAATGCTGCAAAAAAAAAAAAAAAAGAAACAAAAAGTGATAAATGGGCATGTAGGTTTTAGTGCTGAAGAACTACCATATTTTGGAACTGTGTAATAAAAAAGCCAGTTGATTCAGCATACCTGATGGGAATCATGGCGAGGAATGTTATGATGCTGGATAAGGTGAAGGCAAACCCTGGAAGGACATCCAGTGTGGACTGGTAGACCTTGGTGTAGATAGGTGTTGTAGCTAAACCAACCAATTGGAAAGACAGCTGGAGCACTGTGAAAGTCTTACCTGTGGGTAATAGAAAGGGCAAAGTGTTATCTTATAAATAAATAAATGAATGAATGAATGAATGAAACTATGCTCAACAACACCACCTTGTGGTCAAGTCATGTTCAGGGTGACCTGATTCCAGCAGTGGAGAGTGGGAAAAACCGAATTTAATTTAATTTATCAGTTAATTACTGGTGGTAGTATGAGGGTTAGAATGGAAAAACAGCCAAATAGATGAGAAGTGGGGAACACTAATATATAAAATAAAGAAAATTACATTATTTAGCACAGGATTTCTTAAACCCTTGTAACTCCTTTAACTGTAACCTAAATTATTAACCTGACATTATTTCTAGCCCTACTTGTTTTGGAGGTCTGGATTGAATACATTCAACTCAAGGACCAGTACACGAGGTTATTGTTTTCTTTAAAACTATGAATGATAGAATAGGATAGTGACACCCACTGATTTAACAAATGCTTTTTTATCCAGAGTGACTTACAAAAGTGCTTTTTAGTCTTGTTCAAGAAAAAGCTAGCACAGAAATTGTTCCATGCTCTAGGAATACTGTACCATAAAGCTAAATGTTTGTGAGCAGTTCTTTAATGCATTTAACATGTAATGATATTTGACTTTTCTTCAAGTATATAAATTGCGGTTTTCGTTTAGTCATTAGTGGTGTTTTATCAATCATGTCTATGCTATAAAAAGAAGTTCATTACAATGAATATAGAAACATCTTCAAACTTACAACTCCAAGCCCAGTCATACTGATTTACTGTTATTAAACATTTCAGGTCTCAAGCTGAGTAAACTCTGCATTGGTGCTTGGTCAGCTTTTGCCCTGCAACTGAACCCTATTTTTGAAACTCCCTTGCTGTTAAATTGACCAAGTGAGCCTTTCACCAGCAGTTCACTTCCTCTGCTTACTTCCAATTTGCACTGTCGTTATGATTCATCCTCATGGACTTTTGGTTTCAGTTGTAGTAATCAGTAATCCTAGGCAGCCAAACACCATGGCCTTGATGGTGGTATTAGTATGAAAGCTGAAGCTTTGGAAGCTGGTCTGCTTGAGCAGAGTGTACAGATAAGAGAGCTGTAATTTGGAAAGACTGAAGGACTAAAGCACGAATGCATCAGACAAATCAGTCGAGATGAATTTCCACTGGTGCCACTATCAGCAGGTAATCAAATGACATTGTGGGTCATCTCTGAAACCAAACTGAAAACTGTCATGTCCATGAAATAAACTGAAAACATCAACTCAGAATTCCATTACAAATAAATCTTTAAAAAATTAAGATGACATTTCTTGAATTATAAAGATTTAATATGGTAGTCGTTTATGTGGATATTCACTTTTTTAATGGGTTAGGGAGCAAATTCTGGGATAGTGCCTTTGTATATACATTCACATTACAAGTTGTTTAGAAAAAAATAGGCACAGGATTAAATCCTTATCTACTAATAGCTGTAAATATTAGTCTGTAAATTTGACAACCAGTGATATCAGATGAACACATAACCACATACAGAATAAACAACCAGAAGCAGTGATTCATTCAGAGCAGCTTCATGTGCTGTTAGTCCGATTGTTTTGCTTGTCCTCTGGGGGTCCGCATACACTTTCGTGTACTCAGAAGTCTTAACCAATTAAAAATGGGATTAATGACGTATACCTAAATCAGCTCGGTCATTTAATTAAGAGAGCCAGAGTATCATAATTTAATAGGATTCTTATTGCACCACCCATGATGAGATTGATAGAGTTGAGGGTGGAAGAATTACGGATTCTTAAAGTCACACGTGTATTTTATAAAAGGGAAATTCCAGAGTAGATCAACCCTCTTAGTGCTTGCCAACGTCTGTTTATTCGAGGCTTCACACAAATGGTTCAGAGATGAAGTCAGGCCACTGCAATGGTCCCTTTCCCAGAATACCAATACCTTCTCAGCATTGGAGCAAGGGCGTGTACTGGTGTGTACAACCCGAATTCCTGAAAAGTTGGGGCGTTCTTTAAAGTTGAATAAAATGAAAACTAAAAGACTTTCAAATCACATGAGCCGATATTTTATTCGCAATAGAACATAGATAACATAACACATGTTTAAACTGACCCTGTGCCAACTCTTTTGGGACCTGTAGCAAGCAACAAATTTGAAATTAGCTCATTTTTTTGCATGAAATTGTAAAATTTCTCAGTTTAAACATTTGTTATGTTGTCTGTGTTCTATTGTGAATAAAACATCAGCTCATGTGATTTGAAAGTCTTTTAGATTTCATTTTATTCAACTTTAAAGAACGCCCCAACTTTTCAGGAATTCGGGTTGTACCTTCACTTCTTCTTTCACCTTCAACCTTAACAGATAAGTTGGCAGCCGCTTTTCCAAACCAAACAGAACCTCAAACTGTCCTGCTTCAACCTGAAACTTAGCCATCACAATGAATCATTGTGTTCACAAAAAAGCAATAATGTATCACACATGAATGCCAACTGTTTAAGGGTGGAAGAGAACGTACCATACGCTGATCCTCGGGTCTGCTTAGACAGTAGCGAGCGAATGGTGGGCATAGGGATGAGTGCGAACAAAGTGAGTATACGAGCTGTAAAAGAGAATAAAAAAAGCAGAAGTTGTATGACATCCACAAACTCTACAGAGTGTTTGGTTGTTTAGTAACACGCTGTTTTAAACATATTTAAATGATATTTATTGTTTTCATATTGAATGGAGGCTTGATCTCATTGACACTCCTCTGCTGAATGAGTTGCTTGTGTTTTTTTCCTACACACCAAATACCTAATAAGTTTATTCACGACACTCACGTCACTGACTGCAGACTTCCCCATCTCAGTTCCTCATTGGTAAACATGTCATACTGATTTGTGTTTTTGATGTCTACACTGCCTGCTTTTCTTGCCTTGAAATGCAGGACTGGATTTATAGTACCATCAGCTTTTTAAAGATTTGTTTGGTCCTGTACAGCTCTCCAAGCCTGTTCCAATGTAATGTGTATTTCTATATGATAAAGTGACAGTTCCAGTGATAACTTGTATATTGGGTGCTGAATACTTTAGAATACCTAGAATGTTTATAGGATCCTTCTATACTTGTAGCTGTTGAACATCATTTTATATCTGAATGTAGATCATCTGTTCTGTACCTCTTGTTTGACCCGAACCAGGATAAAGTGGTGAAGTGAACATGAATAGATGAATGAATTATTAATATCTGTGAGTGATTTGGATGCAAGCATTTGCAGCATAAATCAATGTAGGCTGAACAACATTTCACAACAAACTGTTTTTGTTCAATTTAAATGTTTAATAATAATAATAATAATAATAATAATAATAATAATAATAATAATAATAATGTGGTTAGGACTGTTGGCTCACAGCAAGAAGGTCCTAGGTTCAATCCCCGGGGTCGACATGGGCACGTGTGGAGTTTGCATGTTCTCCCCGTGTCCAAGGGGGTTTCCTCCGGGTACTCCGCTTTCCTCCCACAGTCCAAAGACACGCACAGAGGGGATTAGGCTAATTGGCTATACTAAATTATCCGTAGGTGTAAATGCGAGTGTGAATCCTTGTCTGTCTCTGTGTGTTGCCCTGCGGTGGATTGGTGACCTGCACAGGGTGTACCCCACCTCTCACCCAAAGTCAGCAGGGATTGCCTTCCAGCTTCCCCCCACGACCCTGAACAGGATTAAGTGGCAGACGGCGAGACGAATAATAGTAATAATAATAATAATTTTTGAACCATTTCTTGCTGTACTTGTTTTTAACCCCTTATCTGTAATCTATTAAATAGTTAGAGAATTTTGAATGTTTTTTTAAGTGCTATATGCATACAACTGTTTTACTACTACTACAATGATAATGATGATGATAATAATAATAATAATAATAATAATAATAATAATAATAATAGTTGTTGTTATTATCATTATTATTATTTTATAGTGGCACTGCAGTGCTGTTTTATGCAAAGCGATTGACATGTAGAGTGTTGGACATGTACAGTGATGGACATGTACAGTGTTGGACACGTTGAGTGTTGGACATGTAGAGTGTTGGACATGTAGAGTGTTGGACATGTGCAGTGTTGGACATGTGCAGTGATGGACATGTAGAGTGATGGACATGTAGAGTGATGGACATGTGCAGTGTTGGACATGTAGAGTGATTGACATGTGCAGTGTTGGACATGTAGAGTGATTGACATGTGCAGTGTTGGACATGTGCAGTGTTGGACATGTAGAGTGATTGACGTACAGTGTTGGACATGTACAATGTTGGACATGCGCAGTGATGGACATGGAGAGAGATTGACATGTAGAGTGTTGGACATGTGCAGTGATGGACATGTGCAGTGTTGGACATGTGCAGTGTTGGACATGTGCAGTGATGGACATGTGCAGTGTTGGACATGTGCAGTGATGGACATGTAGAGTGATTGACGTACAGTGTTGGACATGTACAATGTTGGACATGCGCAGTGATGGACATGTAGAGAG
>JAQMCW010000009.1:15159487-15172774 GCA_030068335.1 Chrysichthys cranchii
TATATATAACTTTTTTCCACATTTATTTTTTTGTTATTTTAATGATTTATTCTTTTTTATGGTACTGCTGTGACTCCATACTTCTATAAAGATACATTTATGGAAGGAGTTTCTGATGTAAGCACTTTGTAAAGTAGGGGTTTTCTGCCACATTAGATTCTTCAGGGTAGAAGGCTTTGTGCTTCCTCTGTAACATCATAAATTGTGTTCTTGTCTTATTAACTTTATGAATAAATGAGGCTAACAAGAGAATGACAGTTTACAGTTGCTATAACGCAACCTATAACGCAAACTAACTTGTTTCAGGGATGCTACGTAAGACATGTCGATTATTAATAAATCAAATATTTTAGTTGTGAAGAATAAAAACACATCTGGGAGGATGTGCTTTTGGAAAATAATCAACTTCAATCCATTTTGTGTTGTATTGCCTCACGCCACCCCGTCACTGATTATTTTTCTTTAACTTCACAGTTTATTCCTTGCTTAATACTTATGCCACTTTCACCTTTGGGGGTATTTTTCTGCATAGACACATAGATCATGAAGAATTATGATGCACCAACAGGTCAAACCAGTTCACAGACATATTTTCTTTATATCTGCAGGGTTTTTTCTTCTGCCAGTTTACAGGTTATTCAAGCACTGGGTAAAATGGACTCTAATTAAACAATCAAATGTAATATTATAACAAGTTAAAAACAGTTACGCATGCACAGCCCACAGTTAAAATACATTCACTAAACAATACTAAGCACTACAAATCTTTGAGCCTGATTTTCCGCACAGGGAGCTGTAAATACACTCCACATCACGCAATACAAACCACAGCACACAATACAGACTTGAGTAAGTGTAAACACAAGCAGTACAGGCTGATTACAAACAATGCAGAGGAACAGATACAGACATGCTGCATCAGAACGCCAGGTGGGCCGTCTTGATCTTTCAGCAGATCTTACAATCTCACGGGTCATTGTATATTTTTTTTTCCAATGAACTGGAATGTCCAGTCCAAACTATACTGCTTACAAATAAGGGTTGAACAGTAAATAAAGCACTGCGAGCAAAAAGACGCAAATCACAGGTTTCACTGCGGTGTTGAACCTTCATAGCATTTGCTGAAATGTTACATACTGAAGAATGGTAAAATGATCCACGAGACTGGACAATCTTTGTTCATTATGGTGCGCCAATGATATGAGGGAAGTGAGGATGTAGGATAGGATTAATGGAAAGGAAGTTTAGGTGGAACAGGCAGCAGATGATGTTTTCCATTGTGTTAACAAGGTGGACAACAAGGTACAAACACTTTGCACAACAGTTCAAAAATAATGGATCTGTACAGTACATTAAAAAACATGTTTTTGTAAGTATCCACCCTGTTGAATTTTTCCACACTTTGTAGTGTTACAACCTGGAACTGAATGGTGTGAATCTGTTAAAAAAAAAAAAAGCCCATATATTGAAGTGAGTGAGAAATCAGGCATAGGTGAAACACCTGAATTAGTTTCAAGTCACGTAATAAGAACATAAGTCACATAATTGGTTCCTAGGGTTAGGGTTAGTTCCTGTAAAGCCCCAGAGTTGTACCTGTTCCTGACAAGCAGCACCATGAAGACCAAGTCTTAGAAAAAGGTCTGGAAAAGAATCAGTCAACTCTGAAGGACCTGGAGAACTATATATTCCAGATTGGGAGAAGCTCTTCACAGGACACATATAGTTTGATCACTCCATAAAGCTGGGATTTATAAGACACTGGTGAGTAGGAAGTCATTACTGGAAAAAATGCTAGATGAAATTCTGCTTGGAGTTCGTTAAAAGGCATGCTGGAGTTATCAAATGTGTGGAGAAAGGTCCTCTGGTCAGATGAGACCAAAAATGAAATTTTTTTTGACGATGCCACCAAGTGTTTGATGGACACAACACTGCTCATCATCCTGAGAACACCATTTCCACCATGAAGCATGGTGATGGTAGCATCATGTCAGGGGATGTTTTTCATCACCAAGGACCAGAGAACTGGTCAGTGTTGAGGGCAAATTGGATTGACCAAAATACAGAGCTATCCTAAAAGAATACCTGATCCAGTCGGCAAGTGACTTGAGAAGATCCACCTTCCAAAAGGACATATCCTTGATTTGCACCAAAACTTGCAACCAAAAGTGGTTCTACCAAGCATTGACCCAGGGGGTAAACACTAATGCAACAACCAAATGTCTGCAATTTAATGAAATTTGTCATGAAAAATTTGAACCTTCATATGTTAGACAGACTATGTAGATCAAATGATAAAATCCCAATTAAATCCATTCCATTTCCAGATTGTGACACGAAAAAATGTGGAAAAGTGGGGTGAATACTTATATAAGGCACTGTATATCACAAATGATCCTGCACACAGAATGAATATTTACTTCAGTCGATAACTTCTCATATGTCAAAGCGTTTGACACCACAGAAACGCCACACTCCTTTGCAAAATGCCAAAGAAAAACTGAGACATGCAATAACATGAGATGGACACAATGAGTTTTCAGGCAAGCAAAGTACCAGTACCTCAGATGTAACATCTTTAGCGAGCAATAGACGCACATACTGACAAGAAGGAAAGAGGAAGTGTTAGTCAATGAAAAACACTTGCAATAGAGAGCAGCTTTAGAAAACCAAATTTTCTATGAAGAAGAACAGTGTTCTCAGTTTTCCAAATATATTCATAATATTAGACGCATTTTCTCGACACCTAACAAAAAGGATTCATATTTGTGTATATTTTAATTCTGCCTCCGTAGCAGCAGACACACAAATTAAAAAAATTAATTGGTGTTTGATTTATATGAAATTAATCCAGGGGACTGATCACTAAACAGACATGTTATTAATCATAATTCGCTGCAATGCATATTAGTGCAATAGCACTTTTATTTAAATCTACTGCAAATCTACTACAGGGGGATCTCAGGAGAAGTTCAACACAGTGGCAATAACATGCCCTGTTCGCAATCGGAGCTCAGTTCTTCCCGTGGCCCTTTTTAAAACCGAAAAGGAAAGAGACTTATTTTTGATGGCATGGCATTTCATGTGCCTCAGCCTGTTGTAATTCCTTCTCTTTGTTGTTAAGCTGGAAAGTCCCTTGCCTTTCCCCGTCTGAAAAGCCTTCATTTCACATGTGATGTAAATGCGGAACTGCCCTTCAAAGCCACAGACTTTCTTCACTCTTAAGTGAAGTAATGAGGCCAGAATCATTATGAGCATTTCATTTAAAGCTTAAAAAACCAACACCACATCTACGGTACCTTTGAGTGAGCTAACCAACCACATGAAACTGCCTGTTTCAAATAAACTGCTATTATTGCGACATGAGGAGCTCAGGAAAGGTAACTTAAAGGAATAGCCCTGTGAGAGAAAGACAGTTAAATATTGTTTAATACTCTAGATCCATGTCCAGTTCTGGGGACTTGTGGATTACCATACAGTTTTACTTCTTTCTACTACTTAAATCCCTGATCGGACAAGTTAATTATCAAGCTCTTCATGAGGTCTGTGAGGTGTTTTGGGTCCTCAGCGCTGGACTTAAGAATCCCTGCTGTAGAGGATACTAAACTGCGATAATGCTTTTCTATTCATTATGAAACTCACACTGTTGTCCTCAGCCTTCTCCCGACGCTTGACTTTGTGCGTCTCATAATCTTCCATTAGGGTCTGCATGAAGTTTTTGGGCCGTTGGCTTCCGCCTGAGTCATCACTCCCCAGATCAGAAAGAGGGGATGGGAGTGCACCGTCTGAAGAAGCCGGAGATACTGGTGGGGCAACACGGATCTTTTCAATTTTACCTGAGCCAATGGAAGTAGAAAAGCATGTAAATGAGGGTAAAAAAAGCAAGGTGCTGTTAAGTGAAAGAAGATAATGAGTAGGTCAGTGATGCTAATGGAGCAAATGGATCCAACAGTTAGTATCATGTTTACCCGCAGCTGTTTTAACCAACCTTTTTTTTTATTACGATGAATAGAGCAAATGATGAGTTAGACACCTGTTGGTGAATTTGTACCATTTGTATTTGAATTCTATCTGTACTGGGATCTTTCAACAAAAATATGTTCCAGTTGGAAATGCCATATTTCGGCATCAGATAACAATGAAGAGAGAAAATGAGAAAGCTCCTATCAGACACATTCTTGATGGTAAGTGATGCGGAAAGCTTGTAATGTTTGCTTTTAGTGCTTTACTTTCATTCCTCATTTAAGTTGAAAGGATTTTAATGGAAGGACTTTGTTGGCCTATAGACCCAGGCTTTATCATGTTCTCAGTAAAATCTTGAGAAAGTCATATCTTAAACATAGCAAGATATATTAGTAAATACCGAATGCTACTGTTCTGTCACTTGAAAGTTTTGTTTTCTATTTCTAAATAAGATTAGATTGTTTTGTGATATTTTACAATATACATCTCTACTATACCTTTCAATTTTTTCAATTTTCAATGGTTATGCTCAAAGATGTCTCACAATTATTATTATGAATTTATGCAGGATCATGTCCTGGTAAATCAATGAATCAGTAGAGTTTTCTAAGATATCTTCAAAAGTACAGCTGAAATATTCCTGTTTGCAATATGTTATAAGCACAATGACTGTACTGGTAATGCTTTTCCGACTTACGAAAACATAGCAGAGTCTCCAGTGACAAAATATAATTTGGTCCAAAGACCAAAACCTAAACCTATCTTTGATTAACTCTATTATTCCAACCAGCTGCCAACACATGATCCAGAGAGTTGTCATTCTGTAGTCCTATGTTTAAGCATAATGCTAAAAAAATATGTTCTTATCTGAACCAGATAAATATATGGATGGACTGAAGTTTCTTTAACACTGGTGTGATGTACAGAGGCATCATTTCAATCAGCCTGATCCCTTATGACCTTGAGCCTTTGTAAATAACACCATAGAATAGATTTATGACACTATTGTGCAATTCATACTGCCACCACCAGAGGGCAGTACTGGATTTTATTTAAAGAGAAATATGTTCATTACTCCTTACCTTAAAGAGAAAAAAAAAACCCATGAGAAAAATCAACTGTTTTCCATCAAACTGCATTTTTAAAACTTTCTGAAAGATTGCTGTCAAAAAAGAGATTCAGAGTCTCACAAAGTCTTAAACCCAAAGCAGTCATTTGTCCCAGACAGTGGAATGATAAATGTAGCCACTGCATTATTTTTAAATACCGCCCACAAAAGCAGTTCGCAAGAGGGACTCTCGGTGACCTGTGGGGAATTATATGCAACTTTCATAATCCATTCTTTTAAAAAATCGTAAAACTAGGAGAGTCAGGAAATATGACCCAAGGGCGGTAGCTAATAACTGTCAAATGTTGGGCTATGATGCCAATTAGGTCAAAGTTTTTGTGCTATGCTCTATGGGATCCTAAACAAGTGCAGGTGGTGCTGATGTGATCCTTTAGTTATGACAAATCAAAAACTTGTACTTTTATCTTCTGTGGCTATTCATCTATGGGCATCTGATAAGGATGCCTCCTGAACGCCTCCCTGGTGTGGTGTTTCGGGCATGTCCAACCGGGAGGAGGCCCCGGGGTCGACCCAGGACACGCTGGAGAGACTATGTCTCCCGGCTGGCCTGGGAACGCCTAGGTGTTCCCCCAGAAGATCTGGAGGAGGTGGCTTGCGAGAGGGAAATCTGGGCCTCACTGCTTAGGCTGTTACCCCCGCGACCCCACCCCCAGATAAGCGGAAGAAGAAGAAGATGATGATGATGATAGGGCATTTCGTTTTGTTTACCTTCTGTCATTTCTAACGGCTCATCATGCATATTTGACCAATGTTTGTCATGCATCTCTAAACTATGAAAATGAATATCAAGAAGGTAGAAAACATTTAATTAAATAGTATTAGCAGATCTGTCGTACCTAGTCATATAATATCTGCTAGCACAAGAATTAGGCCAGATTATACACAGAGTGCACTTAAACTCCCGAAGAAGCAGGACTGCTACCGTCATATTATTCACTATGAACAGAATATAGAACAGGCTTACCAGGAGCTGTCTTCCCACTAAGGACTAGTTTGGCTGGAAGGCTGTTAGTCTTTTGCTTGTGAATGGGATTGCTGCTGGGACGCAAGTTTTGGGCTTGCCGTTCCCTGCGAAGCTCTTCCTCACGTTCCTGGGCAGCCCGGATCTCTTCCTCGATCATGGACAGTGTCCTCTGCTTACGTGAGCGCAGTTTGAAAGGCCCTGAGGTGACCTCTGTGCCTTGTGCAGAAGTCACAGATGCTGTGCTTCGGAGCTCTGCTGCCTCTGAGTATTTACTGAAATAGCTGAACTCTGGCTTCTCACTTGGCGGGGGAGAAGGACTTGGGGGCCTGTAAGCATTCACCGTTATAAGTGAAGTTGCTTGAGCTGTAGGCACCTGTACAGTAATTGCAGGAGCTATGGTTTTCTTCTCTTCCACAGGGGATGGCGCTGTCTCAGGTGGCATGTAAGGAGATTTCTCTTCAGGTGTTGCTGGGGAAGGTTCCAAAGCCTCATCTTGATGGTCTGGGATCGGAGAGGACTGCTGCACGCCTTGAAGCAGTTCGCATTTGTTTGTCTGGTGTGCAATAGCTTGCTGAATGGCATTTTGGACCAAGATACCTGCATGGTATTCAAGTTCCTCCTCTGTCAAGCTATCTGTTTGATATGGGCAACTTGGTGATTTGGCGCTGCTCTCCAGCTTCCCATTAATAGGTGTTGTGGCCAGTGGAGTAGAGGGGAAAGAACAGTCACCAAGGGAATTCTCTAAGAAGGTGCTCATGATCTCGTTTGAGGCACCACTGTCACTTATGTTATCCATGCTGAAATCATTCGACAAGGTCTCAAGCATAGTGGTATCCTGAGATCGAAGAGATAGGTCATCCAATCCAGAGTCTATCTCCTCAGTGTGATAGGAAGTGTTAATGGATTGCTGGTGCAATTCAGAGTCTTCATCCTTGAGGATGGTCATCACTGCGCGGGCACAGGTAAAATCATCATTTTTGAGTTCAGTGTCAGACGTACTGTCCCTGCTTTGTATGGGAGAATCCCTAGAACTACAAAACACCCTTTCCACTTTTACATGGTTCATTTCACCGTCCTCCAGGGAGACTCTACCATGGCTGGTGACTGTAATGGAGCTGCTTGACTTATCAATATCATAGGTCCTGGAAAATGGTTTGGCTGAGTATATTTGGGAAGACACACTTCTTCTTTGGGCTGGCTGTTGGTGCTTACTGTGCTCCATCTGAAGGAACTGTTGGCGGGCTGCTGAAAAATCAATCCCGTGAATCACAATGTCCTCCTTTTTTCCCATTTCAGGCTGAACAAAGGTGACTGTTTGTTTAGGGGACAGTTGAGGTGCTCGGTTTGCTTCAGGCCTCTTCTGCTTCCTCTCTTCATATCTTCTTAGTGACTCTAATTTATCTGGATCCAGCTCCTCCTCCAGTGTCTTTTCCTGTGGTGGGTTCCACCACTTTGCTGCAATTCCTGGATTTTTCTTGACTGCTTGATCACGAATGAGCTCCAAGCGCTCTCTCTCCAGCTCTGCTATCTCCTCTGACGGCCTGACCTTTTTCACCCTTATTTCTTTCTCTGTTGGGGTATCAAAAAGCTTGGATGGCTTTTTCTCCTCAGAGAAAGGACGAAGCTCAAATCGGGGCTCTTTCTTGCTTGTTTCATTATCAGGTGAACTTTTGTAGTCATCACCCACTATTCCTGGATGACCATTTGGTTTGGAACTGTGCAGACTGTCCTCAACATAGGTGGTCTGCTGCTTTCCTTCCACAACTACCTCATGACTTATTGAGGATGGTGCATCAGAGACGCGGACAAATGGCACATTTCCATCAACACGTATTGCTTGGGGCACAGGGGAATAATTTCCATTTGACGTCATCTCAACTCCGGTGTCACAACAGTTGGCCTCAAGCACTTCGTCAAGATAGCGTATTTCCTGGGCAACTTCTCCTTCATCCAGCACGTCTCCTGTGTGATTCACACCATTCTGGCCAATTGTTGCATGGTTAATCTGGCTTTCAGTTTGTACCTCAATCTCCATGTCACTCTTATCTCCACTTATAACACTGACCGGGTCTAAGAAACTGACACTCTTCAGGCTCTTCTCTAAGGTCCTTCTGCAATTTAGTTCAGTGTCATCCTCTGTGAGCTGGCAGGATTTCTGAAAACAAACAGAAACCTAAAATGAGTTCAGCTGACTTGTTCTGACTTCTCATACTACTAATGGAGCCACATTTTGTGGAACATAATGTAAGCTCCCCTTATTATTCTTATGTTTATGTAATCTGCGCACAGCACAGAGCTGAAAGGAAGCATTGCATTGGACCATCATGCATAATAGAGGTATACAACATAATAAGATGTGAAGGATAATGAGTTTGAATAGGTTTTGTTGAACTCTGACCCAGGCAATCTGATCCTACTATAAATAATTTAAGAGGAAGCCTTTTAGAATCCACTGCAATGACAATCGAATCATAGGTTACCACAGAGAGTGAAGTACATAAGATATCCATTCTTATGGAATAACAACAAAAATATCCCCACACACCATCATTTAATAAGGGCAGTGCTCACCAGGCACCAATGATTTCAAGATAATGGAATGTATTGCAAGATTTCTTTTCATATAGTATTGTATGGTCAGAATTGTTACCAGCTGAAAACTTCCATAATTTAATGATCTTGAGTAAAAAAGGGATGTTAATGGGGACCTTTAAAGGATATTCTGTTTGGCTCAATTTCCTGTCTGTTCCAGATGGTGCTGTTTAATGGCCAAACGGTGAATAATTCACTGAAAAGGAGGCATTGATTTTAGGTCAGCTGAGTCTTTGTTTACAGCGGACTAATAGAGCGATAACCTTCTAGGGGTTTGACACTGTTTGAGGAACTGACTGAAGTAGAGTCTCTGATGTATGAACTCGGGAAGCATGCCACATGAATCCTAAACCCCGCCAACCCTCAGGGGAAAATACTGTTGGGTGAGCTAATCACAATTTTAAATATATACCTTTTATCCAGAAAAGGCAGACTGTTTTGATGTTGGGATTATAATTATGGGCATTATACAGCATATAGTACTCCAAATCCTACATTAACTAGAAAATCTAGGAGGTAAAAAAAAAGAAAAAGTTATAGGCAAATGCGCGATGACCAGGGAAACATTTCAGATAGGGAAATGTTTACATTTTCTCATATGTTCTGGAAATTTCCGGAAAATTACAACCTCTCCTGGACTGAAATAGTGTTTTCCTTTACAAGGTTATATCAACCATAATAAAGTTACAACATTTTAATGCCTAGTTTTAAAGGAGCATCACAAACATTTTAATAGTCAGTATCTGAATACTTGGACAGATTAAAGGATAGATTAGGCTTACTTTGCTAGTGCACATAGCTACCCGGCAATTTGATCAAAGCCTGACATTCACTGTCCAAGGAAATCACATTTCGCTCGCAAACATTTAGACATCTTCAGGCAGAGTGGGTGTTTTTATCAACCATCACACTATTTCTTATCATTTGCCCCAAGTTGTGTAGTTGTGCACGCCTGAGCAATTTCAATTGTTCCCTGTTGGTTAACAGTTAGTGTTTGTGAAAGACCTCCGGTCTGTAAATAACACAGCTGCTCATACAAATAACAAGCAATCAAAAGAAGGAATATGTGGCATGTGTCAAATCACACCAAACCTTTCAGTGTTCTCATCAAAGTGTGACTGGATACAAAACGGGATGTTCACTCAGCACTGGAACGAGGCTAATATTAATTGTAGAAAACATGACATGTGTGTCTTAAAGTTCTCTGATGAAAGAACAGAACAGGCATATCCGCAGACATGCTTCATATTATTTTTGGATATCAAGTTATCCATGGTTAGCTAAACATTCTGAAGTGTTCTTCAGAATGTGAATTTGATTAAGATCTACATTCTCATAGTTACAGGAAGTCAGATCATTCCGGTTTCAACACAAATTCCCAAGTCTCAGTTGCAAACTAACATCTGCAACAATAAAACAATGGTTTGGATTGTGTAAGTTCTGCAATTCTCTCCATAAAACATTTTTCAGTGCCTCCATAACCCTAAAACACATCTGCACCAGACAATCTCTGGTTCGATTTAACAGAAACACTCATACTAATGAAACGCTTGTCTCACCGTCTTCGAGGCGTTGTTTACCCACACTGGCAGGGGTCATGTGGCATGTCTTTAATGTGTCTTTATGTCATGCTGTTTCCAATGAAAGTCCCGTTTCACTCCCTCTCGTCTTGGCCTCAGGGTGTGTTCACTACTCCAGGATGAACTGTCTCCTCTATACGCCCTCCTGCTTTTAAGTGTACCTCTGAGTGTTGAAATTTTCTGTGATTTTAGCCTCTGCAAGTCACAAACGATTAATCGACTGACTCAAAGCTGGGGATTTTACTGATGAAGTCTGACTTGTTACTGATGGTGCAACACTCATCTGGATACTGGAAGGAACTTGAACATTTGACCTCTGAACCCAACGCATAAAAAAAATTAACACAACTTTTGCCACACTAACCTACATCAAAGGAGGAAACTAAATCCTTAGCACATTAAAATGGACTTCTAATGCTTTAGGAACAGCATCTTAATGGACAATTACATATTTAAGTGTGAAGGACTACTTACTGTATCATATTATGGGATTGTTATTGTTCTCCATGGATACTATGGGTGTAATACACTGACACTATTTCATGGATCTGTTTAATATTCCCACTAACACAGTGGAATACACTGAAAATGCAGAAATGTCAGTACTAGAAATGGCATTATAATGTCATTCCCCAAAATATAAAGAAACTGTAACCTGATTTAAACCATTGCAACCTTGACCAGGCAGTTACTGAGAATGTTGTAAACGCATTATGCAATGCCACATATTTATTTGTCTAATGAAAGTCATATCTAAATACTCTCTCGTACCCAACTGAAAGTAAAACTTCCTGCTCATGTGACTTTTTTTGTTGCATTCTGCAGAATCCCAGTCCTGAGGCACACCTCTAGTCTCAACCAGATGCTCTGGCAAGCTTTCTAAGAAATGTTCAAAACACATTAAGTGTTCATTCTGAATAATGTATTCGTATTTGGTTTCATTCCTAGTGGATACAGAATGCTGTCATCTGAAACAGAAAGGCTGAAACGGTTTGTGAATATTATACGAACGAGGCCACAACAAGGCGATCCAGTTACATCGGCATCATATCACGGTCCCTTTATCAATATGGTGACAATTCCAACACAGACACTGCAAGTTTTGAATCACCATCACGTTTTACTTTGGCATAAGGACAGATAGATGGAAACTGCTCTTTCTGAGATGTCTGTGGCATTCACTGGCCAAACGTTTCCTGTCCAAACCTGTCCCGCTTCCAGCCATTTCTCCGCAACACTCCCCTGCTTAGGCTTTCAGGTTTTGTGACCCCAACATGCTTCCCTTCTCTTTTTCGCTTTCTTTATGTCTCAGTCCTGGTCATGCTTCTTGGCAGCTTAGGCTGTAATAAGTCTCACTCTCAGTGGGGGATGTGGACGCCCACTGGGCCGCTTCTGACATTCCCCGCATAGCTCAGCTGTCCTCGAGGCTCCCGCTGCCTAATACAAGCGATGAAGGATATGCAGCCCTGGCTCATCTAATAAAAGTGTGTGTTTCTGGGTGTTCAAAGTAAACAAGACTATCAGAAAGAGAGTTTAGATGGATATCACTCCTTACATTTTTGTACCATTCCTGACATCTCGAGCATGGAAGCATCTGGAACTGATTAGCAGATTACACGTGATTAACCCAGCCGGACCTCCCTTGATGCAGATCAGATTCTTTGTAGACACACTGGGATGGAATAGCTTGCTCAAACAAAACTTGCTGAAAGCATGTTGGTAATGTTAGAAGCCTTTGGCCAGCGCTCTGAGGGTTTGAATGGCTGACAGAAAGCACCAAAAGCAATCAAGGGAGCATCACACAGTGCTGCTGACAGAAACTCAAATTAGACTCCTTCTCATTCACTTTACAGAAACCACGTCGCACCAAGCTAAGAATTAAAATCGACAGTTTGGTATGAATGACCGAAACATTAGTCAGATATGACTTGATCATATCGGAATGACGGGAATTATTTCAGACTCATAAAACTTGCCTGGATTTTTAGAATTTTGACATGAACGGAACAAGCTAAACAGCATTTCAAATATATCGATGTGCCAAGTTTACCTTTTAATAACGATTTCCCTCCAAGTCCTCTTTCAGTCGTCAGTCGCTCACTTGGTGAAGTTTCCAATCAGGGAGTGGAGAATTAAAACTGAAATTCCTTTTCCATCCAGGCAAATAATAGAATCCTACCTTCGAGACCAAATTTCCCTTTTAACATCCATACACTGCAGGGCAGTCATGACTCAAATAAAGCTCTTCACATAAAGTTCTATTGGTCTTTGGGAAAGCCGAGGAAACTCTGCCTAGCACAACACAAGGCTTTTCCTGGCTACTCCTTCTGTTTCCCTCCTTTCCTTCTCCTCCCTCTGAGTGTATATGTGAACCAGAGGCACACCTCACTCACCCTTCATGTGCTGTTTCCTCCTGATTTCCCCCCCTCACTTCTACAATGCCTCTCTTCTCTCTGCCTCTCTGATTTCTTGTCTTGTGGGCTATGATGTCATAGGCAGAGGGGGTTTGGTTTTGAGAGAGGGGAATGAGCTCCCTGGACACTCATGCACAAAGACCCCTGTGTCAGAGCCAGCCCTCTGTCCCTCTGCCCCACCTACATATAGCCTTGCGCAACACAAAAAAGCCCCCAAAACACACTTTAGACCCCCCAGACATAGGCAATGGAGTACAACAACTGCCTGAAGAGGAGATTACAGGATGGCTGGGTGGAGAAAGCATGTGACATCCAATCTGCATTTGCACACTTATGAGTCATTCCCAGGGAGCCTAAATAAGAGCATCATGTTCTACATTTATCCTCCAACTGTGTCAGAACCAAAAGGAGTGACCAAAAACTTGCATCTTGGAAATGCAGATTTACACCACTGACCAGCTGACAAGCCCTCACGCTCTATTACAGCATCCTCGTTTTTAGGACAAAATGAACAGATAGGAACCTTCAGCTCAGGATTCATCAACTGGTGGAGTGTCGTCTGGACACAGACCCAGCAAAGTACTCAGCGTTTATCGTAGCAAACCTGCTAACTGTATAAAAAAAACAAAGGGGGGGGGGGGGGGGGGG
>JAQMCW010000009.1:15196277-15210489 GCA_030068335.1 Chrysichthys cranchii
CCCCCCCCCCCCCCCCCCCCCCACACACACACACACACACACTCACACACACACACACTCGTTCCCAGTGTGTTGCAGAACACTGTGTACCCCCAAACTCCATAAAAAATCCAACCACATTCATTTCTCTTGCCCATATTCCAACTGAAATCAATTAGTACTCTATAACCACACAAAAAGAGGCTGTTATAACTAATGCAGCCTAAACTTCTGTCTTACACTTGGTGAGATATACTGTTACATATCAATATATCCCAGATGAACTGTCCCAGAGATGATGTCCCTCATATCTGATTGTTCTTTTTTAATCTTTACTCAGTCCATTTTGTAAACTGCATTCCTGGTGCACTGCACAATGCCTTCCAACAAGAAGGATGCCAAACTGACACACAATAGCGTTATTCACTGACTAAATATATTAGCTCACTAATCATTTTGACAGTGCAATGAGGTTATGATAATTATGGTATAATTGGGAAGGAAGCAGGCACATGAAACAGGGTCCAGACGCAAACCAGCAGTTAGAGTCATACTCCAGTGCTCTGTACTGGGCAGACTGCTTTTTCATAACTAAATTGGCTAGGCCTAAATTAGCTGCAACTCAATGGTGCACTGGTAATAAGCAAAAGATTGTGTGTTTCTAAAGGTCATGCGTCTAAATTTATTTCAGCAATTTTGTTGTCATATGATGTGCTGTCCTAAAGATAGTTCATGATTATACTTTTATTCCATTTATGGAAACACCACCATTTGTTGTTGTTCATGGTGCTGTAATAAGGCTCCTTTCCTGTGACATTTTTCAGACATTTTGCACAAAAGCATCATCGTTTCTACGCAGATGTGGTCATTTCTTTAAGCATGTACACACCAGGAGCCTTGCAAAATCACATACACTACTACACACTTGATTCAGAACGCCCTAGATATGTCGTTATTATGCCTCCTTAATGAAATGGTGTAAACGAAACACCTTTTTGTGAGAGTAATAAAACCAAGTGAGCATTTTACAAAAGAAATCTGCAGTGCAAACCTGCGTGCAGCTGTGACAGATGGCTGCTTGCAGATGGACTTTGCAGATTAGACTCACCTCTGGGGCGTATGATGATCTCGCAGCAGCTCCTGGGAAAAGGCCATTCTCTGCTGTCAGCAACACACAGCGAGCTTTCTCACTACCTGTAACACAAAGCCAGACTCATCAAGATTATCATCGTTATTGCATCAAAGACTTCTTTAGGACTTAAATCGCATAATCATGAGACAGGGAACATAGCAGATTTCCCTGCAAGCATACCCAGCTGAAATAGTAATAGTTCATAATTAACTAATAAGATAAATTAGCTCACAAAAATATCATATCAGTGCATGAAAGCATGCATCAAAAGCATGTAACACGGCTTCCCAACCCTGGTCCTGTAATATATTCTGTCCTACATTTCAGTCTCCTATTTTAAAACACTCACTTCTATTTAAGTTGTTATAGTAATTAGCTATATAGTTGAATCAGGATTGCTAAATCAGGAAAAAAAAAAACAGTGCAGGAATATGTGCAGGAAAGGGAGTACTCCTGGAGCGGGGTTGGCAATCTGTGTCATATGATAACAGTAATTAATATTCGGTAAGAAAATATCAGTGATATTTACAGGGTGGCAGAACAATCATGACGTCTATAGTGTTATCAGGCATCACGTCAACTTATTCAATGACTTCATGATCCTAATGAGTACCAATTATCAGAGTTTAACAACGATATCACAAACTGCATTCATCTATTATTAGTGTAATACAGTGACACCATCTGTATCTGTTTAATGTGCCATACCTGTGGCCTAAACTGAAGGCTTTTTGTTCGTTTGCTTGTTTTTAAAATACAAACCCTACCACTATGTGTAAATGCAAGGGCTATCAATTTGATCAGTGAATGTAAACAAACCAGTAGCTGAATTTACATCAGCATGACCCTGACTAGGCAGTTACTAAGGATGGAGTAAATGCATCATACTCCACCACATGTTCATGTTGAAAATAATCCTAATTTGTCCCACATGCTTCATATCTGCCTGCTGTCCTGTGTGCACATTAACTCAAAAACCTCTGGCTTGTGTGACTGTTTTTATGTCCCTCTGATGCACACTTCTAGCCCCACTTGAACCCAGGACAGTCTTGCTGAGTGGTAACAGTGCTAACCACCACACCACCATGACGCTCTCTTCCTAGAAACGCTTACTTAAAAACCCTAAACAAATAGTGCACCTCCTTTTCATACCTGTACCTGTATCTGTTTAGAACACATTCTGTTCAATTCATATTCAGTTATATTCCTATCATGTATGCTCTTTGGTTATTGCTGAACTATTTGCCTGATCACTAGCAATTATCAGTAGGTTAGAATTTGCAAAGTGATTAAGAGCAGCTCAAGATCAGTGCACGTGGGACCCTCTAATAGGAAACCAAATAATCCATCAGGGTTCCTTACATCTGCAAATTCTGTCAGTCTTCTGAAGCAAAATCCACAACGTATCATGCTGACAGTCTCATATGGTCGTAGTAGCACCTAGCATGTGGAGCTACATGTGGGTGAAAGTATTATGTGTTTGCAGATCAGGAAAAAAAGATAAGCAAAGGGTCAGGAAGGGAGGAATGATTGTGGGTGAGTTCAGGAAGTATTGAGGTCCTCATGATGATAGCAGCGCAGCCCACACACACTCTGGTCAGAGGTGAAGAGAATGTGGTGAGTAGTTTCTTTAAATCGATTTGTGTGGTTTTGCATGCATGTGTATATCGTTATGCATTATGCACTTAAACCTGACTTTATTGTCGTGTTTCTTTCTTGTAAAATTCCATATTCTACGTTGAGCGAGCATGCAGAGATTTATTTGATTTAGAAATGTCTATGAATGCATGAAGTTAAACGCAACACAAAATGTAAAATAGTGCTTTAAATGGAAAATCCCGAAATATAATTTTAAGCGAAGCATCTGTTTCATTTCAGGCAGAGCATTTCCAGAGTCACACATGTACATCCTGATACACAGCTTTCAATAGGTTGAATCTGCATTGTCAGCACTCTGGCTCATTCTGCCTTCCAGTGCATTCTCACTGTGCTTATTTGTAATTAGCATAGCTCAAAGCAGGATTTTCTCGTATCATCCAACCTCAGTAATAATCAAACTGCAGCTAACAAACTGCGAATATAAAGCCACTGGCTGTGATGAACAGACTTTTTTTTTTATATTTTAACACTAGCTGAAGGCAAGGTTTTATTGGCATTGATAATCTGGGCATATTAAATATTGTGGCTTATGATTTATGCACATTGTATGAGCACTAACTAATAAATCAAATTGCCTATCATTAAGTCTCTGGGTAACACACTCTTGCTCAAAATAGCATCTTTGTCATTCTAATGCAATTCATCAAATCAGTCAAGACATAAGGATGGAAGAGAAACAAGGAATAGCAGTTGATCTTGACAGGTCTAATTGAATCATCTGGGAAAACAAAGAGATGATCTTGGGTGCCATCCTCACCTGATTATTAGCTCACGTCATCACAAGCAGTGGGCAAAATGTGATCACCCTGTAGCCTGTATTTGTGTTTAATCCAATTTTTACTCTTTAGGATTTGGGGAAACTCCTTTTTAACATGAGTCATGATCATAACATAACAAATTGGTAGTCTACATTTACTTTCTTTAGCTGATGGTTTGATCCAAAGCACCTTACAAGTGGTTACAAGCAATTGAGGGTTTAATACCTTGCTCAAGGGCCCAACAGTGGCACAGCTTGGTGGTGCTGGGATTCGAATTCATCACCTGTTGTAGCCCAGTGTGTTTACCACTGCCCTAATATAGTCCACTGATTATCAACTGATTCTCAAGAAAAATGGAGACCTTATAGGGCAGCGGTGGATTAGTGTTTAAGAATCTCTGGTTTACTGATCAGAAGGTTGGGGGTTTAAATGCCACCTCTGCCAAGCTGCCACTGGTGGGCACTAGAGCAAGGTACTGAAACCTATCTGCTCTCAACTGACTCACAAGCTGTGATATGTAAAGATAAGTATTTCACTGTGTCAAATAAAGGCACCTTCATCTTCAAACTTATGCAGACATGAGGACAAAGTGGGAAACATCACACCCATACTTGTGACATTGTGACCGTGGAGCGTGGAGCTGTGACATGGCAATGCTACTCGTCATGCCACTTGACTTCTTATACTGTCATGCATAAATTGAGCAAATTTTCTGATGGCTTACATGATATGTAGCAATAAACTGATAGTATGGTTTCAAACACAGCATAGAAAAGTAGAAGCCAGTGCCTTATTTATCAAGCTGGACCACAAACATATTTATTCGTGAATCTTTCATACAAATGTTTACACAAGAAATTTGGCCTTCATGAATATCCTGGAAATTTGGGAGAAAAAAAACTTTCATGTCCTCCTCATGCTCCTGAGTGTGTGTAGATTTACGAATAGTAGGACTATTAATGTAAAACTAATGTAAACCTTGACTTGGTTGACTTAAATCATATAATCTGCATTTATTACTGCATCTGTTGAGTAACTTGCTTATTTTTTTTTATTACATTTACAGCATTTAGCTGGTGCCCTTTTCCATATCAACTTATCGAAGTGTTTTGTACTCTCTATTAAAAATGACTTTTGATGAGATTTAATGGCTATTAGAGAATTAAAGAAAAGGAAAAATAATGACGCATTCACACACTTTTACTAAAACATAGATAAATTTAGTCCTTTAGATTATGCTCATTATTCACAGCCTCTTTTTCTTATCTATTCCTAGGGCTCGATGTTGCTGTGAATTTCAGAACCACAGTCTATGGATTAGCAGCTCCTGAGACCAAACCAGATGAGAACCACAGGTCCGTACAAGAATTAGACTTGAATATATATATATTTTTAAATTATTAAACAAAATGAAAAAGGAGAAAAAGTATGCATTTGAAATAAAGTAATACCCTAGTCTATGAATCTTGTACTGACCTTTTGCTGGTGTGGATGGCCCCAAGTGTAGTCAGCCTTTGGTAGTCAGTATGGTAAGACTGATGGGGTGAACTTAGTTTGGCATGGGCATGCAGTCTGGAGGCAGGGAGACAGAGCAGAGGAGGCCTATGTGAAGTTAGTGATGTTTAAGAAAGGCATGAAAGATGCCACCACCCAAGAATGGAGGAAAACATGCTAGTAAGGTGCAGCAGTAGTAGTAGTAGTAGTAGTGTTCTGTGTTGGAATGAGTTAGGGAAAGAACCATAGCACAGACGATAGGCCAAGTGAAAAAAAATGCTGTTTATTTGACTAGTTTTACGATACAACGAGAAGAAAAAAAGCCACTGTTACAGCATTGCAACTGGCAGTCCAGACTGAAGAATGAAGTGTGCAGTAGATAGAGAGTGAGATACAGAGTGATTATAGTAGGGGTTGTTGTGGTTGTTGTTGGTGGGTTTTTTTTTTTGTTTTTTTTAAAGAAATGGTGAAATGGAACAGATAAAAAAGTTACAGTTCAGGTTTTACAAAAATACAGCAGAATCTTAGTTAGAAAGCACAACGGTGTCTCATGGCTGTACCATGAAGGCCGAGGGTCCACACTCACATGGGTTCAGTTTGGCAGAATGATGAGCAAGTGGACGCTGGGTAAAATTCATCTACTAAGGGTCTGCTGGGGGATTTAAAAATGCTATTAGCCTTAAAAGAGTGGCACGCTCAGGTAGGAGCACGCCTAAAACGCCATTTACGATAATCGCAAAAGGGCATAATCTGACAACTCAAGTGCTTAAAGGAAACTCGTCCTTAATTCAGATACGTTCAAAAGTTGAAATAAATAAAATCTTGCTGAACAAAATATGTGGCATTCATGCCCATTCTCACACATAGTTCTTTGCTACTCTGAGTCTTTGCATATAATACAGCACAACTTTTAGCAGCAATATTCATTACACACAGAGATACTAGCTTGAAGCCAGAACCTAAAAGAAAGCTTAATGATTGTTACACTTGCCAGTGCCTATAATATATAATATTGGAGATAACACACATTTTCATTTTGCACAGATTGTATTAATCATTGCATACTTGTATTTTTTTTTTTTTTAAATAAAGACATCATTCTTCCTTCCATTCTTTCCACACGTAGTTCTTGCTTCCACTTTTTTTCTATAAAATTGGGTGTAATTTTTGGGCAAGTCTTCAGCATGGTGATAGCGGTGATGTGAAAACCTCTGCCATTCTAGTAGCTAAACTGTAGCCTACCGAGTGTTTGCTTCGTGTCATGAAGTGAACCAACCGAAAAATTTGGAAAATAAAATAATTTCTTTTCTCATAAAGCAAAATAAAAATCCTGTACATACTAATACAGTCAAGTATATCTCAGAAAAGCTACTTTCACAATTTCCATATATGCAGCATCTCAATTAATAATAAAAGTATAATAAATTACGCATTTTATGTTCATACAGGTCATTTATAATTTATTATTTTTTGTTGAATTACAGTATGTTTCTGGTTCCTCCGACACCCTCTTTTGTGCGATATGAACCAATATGGCACAAATATTGGGGATATGGGTTTTCTTTTGTAACACACAGAGACATAAACATGAGTGATGACCGACACAGCAAAGCCTTGGATATGAGTGAATAAATTAGAAATAAATAGTCCACACCAAGAAGTCTATATGGCATTTAGGTGTGTATTATAAATACAAACTATGCAAGAACATATGCTGTATTAAAATCACTTCTGGAAATACACATTGGCACGCGTTTAGAGTAAAATCTATCTACACAGTCAAGTTTATTTATATATATTTGTATATTTATTCATGATTCCTTACACAATGTTTTGCAATGAGTCATACTTAGCCATGAATCAATTCTCTTCTCTGCACTATAGCACAAAATGCTATGATGGTGCTAGACACTGTCTTGCGAATATGCTTTGTGTTTCTGTCTCATATGATGTACGCAGTGTCGACTGGTTATGCCTCTCTGTTTGCTGGTGACGGCTTTAGGTCATTTGAGATGGTCAGAATTCTGAGGACTCTATGATGCTGTTTACTATAGAACCTCAAGCAACTGTAAAAACTATTTTCTGGTGATGGTGTCTATTATCAGACTATTATTAGACTAAAGTGCCAAAAGTGTCCTGTAAAACTCAGCACCAAAGTTTCTGGAGATCAGGACCATGGCTTTTTGTTGTCTTGGTGTATTTGAGGAAATGGCAGCACTTAGCTTGTTAGCTCGAATCCAAAGATTGTCATATTCTTTTTGAGGACTTGTTCACTTTTAATGACCTTTCTTTTCAGATAAAAAGCATCCGAAAGCAACGTCGGATAACAGTAATCAACCTCGTCCCAAACAACCGTGTCCTGTAAATTCTGTTCGCGTCATGGAGGCCCTGCTGCCATCTTCAATTTTAAATATAATCTAACCTGCCTTTGTGTGTAAACAGTAGAGAATCAAAGACTAGCCAAGCCTATGATGGTGAAGGTCCAATGTCTCAGTAAGGCCACTGAACAAGATAAGAAATGGCAAACATACAGGTCTACTGCCGTATTGTTTAGATATACTAAAGGAAACCTCAGTGATGTATCTGATTCACTTCCATGAACGAGTACAACTGTGCTACTGCATTTCATAAAGCTATATCAATGTATCTCTTTTCTGCTCAGGCTTGAGACTTGAAGCCTTTCAGACCACGTTGTTTTTATGCTGATGTCAATATTCTGCGTTTGTTCTTCCTCGTTTGTTCAATCTGTGCACCTTCACATTAAGGATTTCATATAGAACACAATCTTGTCGAGAGTGAGGGTTTTTTTTCTCTTTGCCTAAATCTTTTCGACACATGCTATGCTATGCTATACTTCGGCCCTCCCTCTTCCCTCAAACAACACTCCTTCAACATCCTGCTCTGTGTCCTGAGACCTGGCAAGAGAGAGCCAGTCATTCTGAGGAAAATAGGTCAGAGAAGCCAGAGAAGAGAATGTGCTTTTCTGACGTCAGAGAAATGGAGGTGCTGTTAGTAACGAGGTGAAGCTCTTCGCTTTGTTTGTTTTTGGAAAGGGAGGCAGAGACTCGGTGCTCTGGAAAAGGAGAAGTTTTGGGAGAAGTAGGAGAAGGAAGGTCACATGACAGTACAGCACTGGCAGCGTTTTTTCTTTTCGGTACCTGTGGGCGGTGGCTCCTTGGCAGAACTTTCATCTTGGCCCTCGGAGGAGAGTTCGGTGGCCTCAGACACCGGCCGCCCTGAGACGAGGTCGGCAGCATTGCCATCCACGGTGGAAACATCGGTGACTGTCTTCTCACGCAGAGACTTCTCATCATCCTCGTCGATCAGGACAATCTCGGCTTTGATGGTGCCATCGAAGCCCAGCAGCTTCTTTGTCTCCTCGTCGTCATCCACATTGTGGTATCCCATGAAAATCATAGTGATGGGTTTGTCGGAAGTGGCCTCAGGTGCCTCCATCACCTCACCCTCGAAATTTTGGCATAATTTTGGATCATCCCTGTGGAATTGGAGCCGTTGTTCTGTCTTCATTGCTCCCTCATGACTTTGTTGCTCTTGTACCGTATGCGGATCCGAAGGCACAATGCTCTGCTCCCTGATCCCAGGCTCACTTGGTGTGACGTTGACCCGAGTGCCATCGGGTCTGTGGCGCACTCTCTGTATCAGTTCCTCCACCTCGTCTGAGCTCCAGGGATGCACGCCATTCTCCACGGTGGTGGAACTCCCAGAATGCACCTCGTAGATCACCTTGCGCCCATCATCATAAATTTTGACGCCTCGTTGGTTGGCATCCTCAGGGCTGATACGTGAAGTGGACAAGATCTTGGTGTCGCCTGTCTTGTGGTCCTTTTCGACACTGATCTCCATGGCGTATAATGCTTCAGACAGGGGGGAGAGTGCAAAGGGGGGTGGGTTAATGATTTCTTTAGTATGACTGGTCATGCATTACTGCAGTGTAGCAAGCTGTTAAGTCATTAATATTTTCAAGTGATGTTAGAATCAGGAATTAGTCCAAAATATACATTTTTAAAAAAAATAAACTTGCACACTTTCAAAAATAAATCTAGTGGACCATAAATTTAAAAGTGAGTATACATTTATCATAACAACAACAACAAAAAAGAATTATTAAGATTATTGATACTAACTCGCCAAAAATTTTAAAACTGAGCTAACTTTTAGGGGGAAATTATGAAAAAAATATTTAAAAAAATATAGTTTTTACTTTTACTAATACTGAAAGTAAAATAGCAATAAAAACATAAACAAACGAACTACTACTACTACTACTAACAACAACAACAACAACAACAACAACAACAATAATAATAATAATAATAATAATAATAATAATAATTTCCATAGACTTAATCTGGAACTCGAGACACTGTGTTTTTTTAATTAAAGCCTAGAGTTCGGTAAAGTCGGTCTAAAGTTCTCCTTTTCACATGCAGCTGTATGCCACAGGTTTCTAGCATCTTCAGTTTAATTTTTGATCAGCTCTAAATTTCAATCTCTTGACAGATCTAAAATTGAAGATGGGTCTCTTTAGTGTGCCACCTTCACTTGCAAACCCATCACCACGACTGCCCATATTACACCCCCTACCAAACACTTACCGGGTTTTCTTGTGTGTTGGCGATCCTCCGAAGCAGAGGACAAAGTTTGAGTGTTCAACCCTGCGAGCTTGGGGATCTGAGAACAGGTGGGATTCACTGCATCTGTTGAGTGGACAGCAAAAAAAAAAAAAAGTGCTAAAAGTGGATCTGAGTTATCTGAAAGTCCCTCTGGCTCCCTTTCCCCTTTCCCCTTTCCCCCAAGGTCTGCCCCTTCCCCTGAGGCTCTGCCCCTTCCCCTCTGGCTGTATGGAGTAGGTAACTCTTCCCTCTGGTTCCTCTGGTCTCTCGTTATTTCTCTGCAGCAGCTCGGTGCTTAGACAGCAAAAGCTGAGTGAGTGTATTAGGGTGAAACAATGTTGCTGCTGCATTGGAGGGATTTTCTGTGAATAGGTGGCTTACTGTAAACAAAGTTCAGAGTCAATGACTTGTGTGCAGAGTTCAATAGTCTAGCTGAGGCAAGAGGGAAATGAGCCAAGGGGGGCATGGACAACGGAGAGTGTGTTTGCTGTGTGTTTATGTACTTTGGCAACTCTGCCTAGTAGATCCTTCTACACTATCAGATAATCACAATAAAAACCTCATTCTTTCCTAGGATATGATGTAGAATTACAGGAAAACACTTGGAATAAATCATTAATGCCCATTATATGTTATAAATCATTTGTCATGCCTACAGTTTTAGACAAAAACAGGTTCTTCAAGAGGTCTTTGTATACATAACTGTTCTAGCTTTCTAATTTTGTTCTACTTGGAACTTTGTCTTAAAGACAAAAAATCTGTTATGAGCTTCACCCCAGAAACCTATTAGAAAAGAGACAAACTGAAGAACCCTTTAGGTGTGCTAGATTTTTTTTTTTCTAAGAGTGTAGCCAGAAGAATACAAGGATTGTTTGGATTCGTACCTCCATCTTGGTTCTGCAGACTCTGCAAATTAAAAAAAAAAAGAAAAAAAAAGAAAAATGACATTTTTTTATGGTACAAAAACAGACAGATGGTGTGTTCACACATTGTACACTATGTGACATGGAAATTTGATTATGGCCTTGATGAAAATTAAAAATACAGCTGTTCCATCTCAAGCTAAATAAAGCTGGCCACATATTATCTTGGGACATTTGGATGCATCATTCCTGTGTGCATGTGTGTGTATTTGTGTGGGCATGTATTTAAGCCTTGGCGGGGACCGAATGTCTGGGCCGCACAAGGAAACATAAATGAGAAAAAAGGTTTCTTTTTGGCTACTGAGGTTAAGATTAGGGATAGATTTAGGTGCAGGCATAGTGATAATTAAATGCATTAATTATTTTGTCAGTGGAAGGTCCTTCTCAAGATAATAAAATGTATGTGTGTGTGTGTGTGTGTGTGTGCGCGTCTTTTCGTAATGCCTTACTTTCTGTAGATCTTCAATAGAGCTCTCTGTTTCACGAAGTCTCTCTCTGAGCACTTGCTCTTTAGCTGATATTTGTGATTCTTCATTCTCCAAAAGAATGATTTCAGATTCCAGTCTGGGGGGAAAAAAACCCCCACAAGAACATCATCTCATCTGTTATAACCATCAGTGTACAGAACAGATACATCAGCCCATGAGACACGTCAACAACTAGACTGGGTATCCTTGCTGTTTTAATGATGGTGATGAATAACTCTGTCTAACATGTCACTAACACAAAAATCTTTCCATTTTTCAGTTGTATTCAGTTGGTTTGAGATTTGGTGAATGTGAAAGTCCTGGCATCATATTGACATCATTTTCAGATTTATTTAAACAGTCAGTTAGCTCTTTCCCCAGTACAAACAATACAAAACCACCAGGAACCAACAGCATAGAAACCAGTTGCTTATTATCCTGAACACTGATTCATATCAGAATAATACTGGAACATATTGATATTTTCCTCATCTAAGAAGTGAACTATATACACAGTATATTCCATTTCATGAGCTATGTTAACTGGAGGTGCAACAAGCAAATCTATGGTAGGCGAACTGGAGGATGCTGAAACATTCTCGATTGAACTGATTAGTATGCCAGAGCAGTATGTCCCCACCTTTAAAATGAACACCCTCAGGCGATTTTCAGTTCTCCCAGCATGCGACGAGGTGTGAGAAAGGGCCCCGTTTTGATTCAACCATAATGGTACAAAGCTGATGCTACAAATTCTGTACCAAGTCAAATATTTATAGAGGTTCATAACTGGAAATGTGCAAGTAAATCAGTCCCACACTAGTACCAAACTAGGATTGTTTCTTCAGTATCATAATAAAGACAACTATGTGGATAGTTGCGGGGTTGGACACCTCACCAACATTCTCAGTCTGAGCCCTTTGATAAATATGAACTCTAGATTCCTTGCAGTAATCTCGCAGCTGGAGCTGAGACTGAAAACTGAATGTCCTCAGAATAGCAATAGTGCTTTGCCTGTAGTGTTGCATGCTGATATTCACTATAACTATAATATTCACTGTAGAGAAATGGAACAATATGGCATGATACTGAATTGGTCTGGGGATATTTCAGATACGCTGCTGTGTGCTGTGAATTGTATGAACGTTATAGGCAGCTCAGGGGTCAATGGAATGACATGCGCAATAATCTTTATAATTACCAAATGATCTTCAGTGGTGTCCACGATTTATTTTGTGACAACATCCTGAGATGAATTTGTTATTAGTTTATACTTCTTTCCTTGACACGTTAGTCTATGTTCACTTTAATTGCCTACCGGTACTTTACCTACTCTATATAGCTGTAGCCATAGCTGGAGTGGTTGATAGCACCGCCATGGTGTTGGAATTAGCCTCTACATAAAAAGCAAGAGTGATGCAGCAGCGCTTAATCCTTTAGTCTGTCCAGGTTTCTCACCTCCTCATCTGTTCACTCTGTTGAAATAAATCAAGCCTCGAAACTTCAACTTTCAAGCTCCACGCTTTGCCATCTCCACTACTTCTACCATGGATTTCACATTAATGGGACACAGAGCGCAGTGGAACGTGGTGAGTGAGAAAATAAGCTCTTGCTATATTTAGGATATAAATCAGAACTATTTCAATGTACATCTTTAATATATTTCAGGCTGGAGTTTTCCTTTAAAGCTTTAAAATACATTCGGAAAAATCTCTGACTATTTCCATCACATCACAGACCTGAATGGACGAAATCGTTTCCATCGGCTTCCCGTAGGCTTCCATTAACAATTTATCTGGTTGCTATTAAATACCCACTAGAGCCTTTTTAATAATGAACTGGGTGGATGATTGCCATTAGAATAAAATTAGACAAAGCATTAGGACCAATTAGGAGCAACACATTCCAGACCATCAGAAATACATTAAAACCAATTAGACCCTTTTTTAAAATTTTTCGGCAGGGAAGTGATTGTAAGACTCTGAGTTCAGATTCTATAACTGCTAAGAAAAACCAGCCAACCAACCAAACAAACAAAAAACAGCGTGGGCTCTTGAGCAAGTACCTTTAGCCCTGAACTTGGAATGTATCTTCTTTCGATTGTATAAAAATGGATACGTAAATGCAGTAGCAGCAGCAGTAGTAGTAGTAAAAGTAGCAACAATACTTTTTCTCATGATATATGAGCATTAATATGAAATTCAAATTCTCCCTTGCTTGTTCAAATGTACTTAGTGTCTTCCCCCCATGAAAGCAAGTTATTGTATGTACTGTATTCATCACAACAGACAATTGTAAAAAGCACCTTATATAAAGTTTGTAGACCTAGCATACTACAGTCGACGCAATTGGGCCAGATCACTGACATTCCCGTGCCTCATACTGTACTGAAGACTGAAGTTTTTCTCAATGAAACAGGCTACAATGGGTTGCTACATTGCCTGACAGGTCATATAGACAGTCATCAAGTGCAAACAAGAATGAGATCCATAACACACACACACACACACACACACACACACACACACACACACACACACACACACGCAAAAGTAAATTCTTCCTTTTTTCCCCAGTAGACCAGCGACTCCCTAATCCTGAATGCTGGCAGCCAATGAGGAAGGCAACAGCCGAGGAACCCATGCTGCCTCCACCCTAGTGAATTTCCTGCTATTGTTAGCATCACTAAGCTTACGTGCGTTACAAAAAACAAAGGCAGAAGAGCCTTCCCACGATTCCTAACTAACATTCTTAACCAAAAAAAGAGGCACTTACAGTCTAAGAATACAGATAAATAATTACTGTGGTTAAAAATACTGCATTGTCTGAGCTACTTGACTTTGCACTGAGATTTAGATTCCTGAAATGGTCACAGACGCATACTCTGAGGAGGCCTACAATGTACTGTAATATGTTATCATGAAAACTTCAACAACAAATCACACTGAGCAGGTGATAATGCGATATGAGTGGAACTGGATGTGCAAAGGGTAACACACTTTAGTGCACATGCTTCCAGCTGCTTCCTCTCACATATTTGGGGCAGGAGATCTGTCTGTCTGTCTGTCTCTCTCTCTCTCTCTCTCTCTCTCTCTCTCTCTCTCTCTCTCTCTCTCTCTCTCTCTCCCTGTCTCTCTCTATCTTGGACACAAATGTAGATTGACAGTGT
>JAQMCW010000009.1:15210589-15224874 GCA_030068335.1 Chrysichthys cranchii
CATGCTTCCAGCTGCTTCCTCTCACATATTTGGGGCTGGAGATCTGTCTGTCTGTCTGTCTCTCTCTCTCTCTCTCTCTCTCTCTCTCTCTCTCTCTCTCTCTCTCCCTCCCAGAGACACACTCATACGCTCAGAAATAAAGCTATAATATAATATAAGAGCGTTTATATTTGCATCTCATTTGTAATTGCATGCTCGTTAAATCCTCAAGAAATACAGCAACGCCATTTATCTACTAAACGTGCCAAAATACAATGACTGTATTGATGATTAATGTCCGTTTATAAACTATAAATGTTTTTTAAGGAGCCAATCATGTCTTTATGTCATCAGTTGTTGAATGTACAATGGACAAATTGGTCTACAGATTTTCAGCTGTTGAATATTTTGGAAAAACTCACTGTCCTGAGGCTGTTCCTTGGTAACGTTATAGCTCATATATTTGTTTCATTATGGAATGAGATCATAAGCAAAGCATCTTGTTTGTGAATGAATAGTTTGGCTAATTCAATAGTGGGTTTGGTCATAAGGCCCAGGAGGAAACGACACACCCGGGTAAGTATTTTTTTTCTCCTTGAGGACAGTGGGGCTTTTTTTTTTATTATTATTTTTTTTTTACCTTTGCTGGAGACATTTGAATTCACAGTGCATTAAATAAATGCTACTTTTCCCATTGCATTATTAAACAATATGATGTCTTGGGTAGTATGAAGCAAGAGGAGGGATTTACAAATGTACAGCTGAACTGGGTTTTTTTTGAGCAGTTACACTCTCACGCCCTCAAGTGGTCAACTGATGCTAATACATCAACATTGACAACATGTAGCTTTTGGGATAGCAACAGAGGAACATAGTGAAATAAATTCAACAGTCAATAAAGCATAAAGGATAATAAGTGCAATCTGGTTGATTATTATACATTATTAGTATAACAGTAGGATAAGACTATTGGTTTGCTATTTAAACTGGGATTTCATAACAATTACTTTTGAATACATACATACATTTATATAAACAGGCTTTATTAATGCATCTTACAGAAAAATTGATAACATGGGTTAAATTGGCGGACAGGGAAGCATAGATTTATGTGAACAGCAAATGGGCATGAATGTAAATTATGCAGTAATGATGATGACGACGATGACGACAACAACAACTATATTATATTATATTATATTATATTATATTATATTATATTATATTATATTATATTATATTATATTAATAATTACAGTATATTATTTTTTCCCACATAGTGGTATGAAAAAATATTTTTTCATTTTAAACTTGCAAAGTGCATCCGTTCAGTCCAGGAGCTTGCTTTACTGCATGATATATTTTTTTCCCCAGGAAAATAATCTTTTTTTGCTATTATTTTGTTTGCCAATCTAAAGAAATGCTGAAACATTCAAAACTCTGGCCACCCTATTATAGTTAGGAAGTCCTTAATGACAAAGGCAGATATATACAACTTAATATTCTGTGACTGCTGTTAACAACTATATATGTTATATAATTTGAATGGTGCTCTTCCCACAGTATTGGCACCCATGAATATATCTTCCACCTCCTCAATTCCAGTATAAGCATTTATTCAGTTTTCAGTATATGTTTTATTCTGGTCAGGTTCCTGGTGGCTCCAAAGCCTATCCTGCGAAACACTTTATGTGAGGAGGAAATATACCCAATATAAGCCCTGCTGCACAGTGTGAACGGCTTAGACCCGGTTTCTCTAACATGGTTGCTAAAACCACCATGCATAATGCCTAGGTCTGGTACAAAACGTACATCTTTATCTAATTTACTGGTCTGGACATCATCATTGATGCCCTGGGCCACAAAAACAATTACTACAAACAGAACTGCTGAACTGCTACTTCATAAGCTGAAACTAATAAAAGTGAAACGTTCTGTGCCTCTACTTGTCTTGGTATAAATAGAATACCTTTTTAAGCATGCACTGTGAACACTATAAATGTTTGGATTGTTTAGGGCTTACATATTATCTTTAATAACTGATAAAGCAGTACTTCCTGGTTCAAGTGTTCTTTTTCATCCACTGAAAAGTACACTATGCCTACACTCCAAAAAAAGTATTAGTGCTGAGTTGCTAGTGAGAAACCCCGTATACTTCATGTGCCACTGAGCTCATATCCGAGAGTGGGTGTTTCTTTGGTGAGTCTTTGATGCGAACAGCTCTTTCATTTTCCATGGTGCATATAAAGGGCATGAGGCCATCTTTTGCCAGGCTCATCGGGCTAAAGAGAGCTCCATGACCACTCCTGGCTTCCTGCACCCGTTGTTCCCACTTCCTGTCTGCTGGCGGCATTAGTCCCAGCTGTCTTTGATTAGTGGGAGCAGTCGCTGGGAATGGCCTCCTCCACATTATGTCATCATCTGAGCTAGACCAGTCACTTTGTCTAGATCAGTGTGGTTCGATTCAGCTCCAGGCCAAAATTGAGTGAAACTGGTTTTGGAATACCAGCAGATGTGTGGCCACTATCTGCTTCACCCACAGAGCATTAACCACATGGACACAAGTAGCAGAGTCAGCCTCTCTTCCCATGACATAACAACGTTCGATGGATTTCCTATTCAGTTATCCAATGCCTGGATCTCAATGCCTCTAGCAATGAGATTCAGGGATTTCATGAAGAACAACCAGAAGCATTCACTACAGAATGAGGAACTCCAAACAAAAACAACATTATTCGAATGCCTTAAAAATACAGTGACCGTTCACTACAATCCAGGAGCTGCATAAGACTACTCAAATAGATGCAAATGGCTAACACTGTTTGTCTTCACTAGGTCTATAATTATATAATGTGTTTTTAAACAGCCCACCAGTGACTCTCGTTTCAGCGAAACAGGTGACATTAAACACGCTTCTTCACCATATTAGGGAATCATGTCTCACAGCGGTATTCGCAGACAGTGTGTCTTAAATATAAACACTGTAGTTTTTCATTTTTTTCCCCCACACCGTGAATGGAATCCTGGTTTCATGACGAGTGTGGTAAAACCCAAGGCTTAAAAATACTGCCTTGATACCATGCATCTTGCTTCTGGTTCTTATTAGTTCTATAATACACGCTTAGGGGAAAATGTTCCATATAGCTCGTGTGTAGAATCCCATAAAGCGGTATGCCTTTTGGAAAAGATCTTCTTTAGGCAGCAAGAATGCTAAAAGGAATTTAACAACCCAAAAATGGAAACAAAATCTACATCTTGTTGATGTTTACCATTATTACCATATTTTTTTTTTTTTTTTTTTTTAAAAGCTATGCAAGACAGTGGTAGCTCAGCGATTAAGACATCGGACTACTGATCAGAAGATTGTGAGTTCGAATCCCAGCATTGCCAAGCTGCCTGTGCTGGGCCCTTGAGCAAGGCCCATAACCCTCAACTGCTCAGTTGTACAAATGCGATAAATGTAAGTCACTCTGGATGAGGTTGTCTGCCAAATGACACTAACATAACGTAACGTAATGATTAAAAGTAATTATAAGTATATACTTGTTTGTTTCCCTTAATCTGTAGTAATGCACTTAACTGACTTTTGACACTTGATAACTGACTTAAATCCAGAGGCAGGGTACATTCTGGGAAAATTGCCAATCTACTTAAGGGATAACACAGAGGCATACAACCTTTCCAAACACCTATGGGCAATTTAGAGTAGCCAGTTGACCTAATCTGCATGTCTTCAGGCTATGGGAGGAAACCAGAGCACCCGAAGGAAACCCATGCAAGAACGGGGGAAACACGTAAACTTCACATAGAAAGGCCCCATTTGGGGTTACTGTGAGGCGACAGTGCTAACCACCGCACCACCGTGTCGCCCAAGTTTCTATGAAGTATCTGAGCAACTAAATGATTGGACTGAGCAACACGTTAGAACTGTTACATACGTAATGTGGTCTAGCAAATAGATTTGGATGTATGATTTGTCCAGCACTGGATGTGAATCGTACTATGAAGTACATTCTATCTTTCTCCCAATTGTAACCAATGACGTCCATAACTAAAACCGAAAACAACTGGAATGGCACTTTAAGCTTTTATAGGGCACGGATTGAAATAATTCTGAACTTCTACCACAGAGTGTCAATGGAGGATATTAAAATACTTTGTTACAGGATTTTTTTTTTCATTTTCTTCCCATAAAATGGAAAGCTTGTGGTTATATGATTTCATGGAGACACATGGGGGATCATTTTGATGTCCATTGAAGTTACCAAATATGGTTCTTTGCCCAATAAAGGGTTAACCTTAAAAAGGTCTCTATCCTTAATCCTTCCCTTACTTATTTTAAATGAAAGAAGGAAATGAAGGTGATATGAGGCTCATTTTATCCACTTATTTTGTGTATGAAAAAAAGAAAAAACACTTGCATAAAACCTCTGTAGAACTGTAGCTTTACGAAATAAAATAGCAAGGTAATTTATAGAACAATCTCCACTGTTCCACCTCAGTCTATTTATTGGTGGTGAAAACTGTCTTATTGTCTTCTCTTTTATTTTGGGTACAAACCCTTGCACTCATTTCCTCTGTGTCATGCCAAAGCTTTTCAGTTCTTTCAGTGCTCATGAACTGAGCATACACTTTCCCCTTTCAGTTCAGAAACAGTCACCTATTAGGTCACATCCAAAGACCTTCTGTAACCACAGCATTCTGAAAAATCTCCTTTTAGAGATGCAAAAAAAAAAGAAAAAAAGCCGGGAGCCCATGGATGTTTGCTTTTTTCAAAGTGACCACCAAGTGAGAGTGCGTTCGTGTTTTCATTTTCCAAAATAGAAGGTAGTAGGATGGATTACAGGCCAGAAGGATGGAAAATAAGATGGAATGATTTAGTATTATGGTGTCATTTTTCATATAATGGATTTAAATGCTTTTTAGATGTCATTCTGATAAATCCTTACACTAAGCACTAGTTCAGAGAGTTACATGACACCTACATAAGCCTTTATGAATTTGTAACGTGTTCATGAAGTGTCCAAAAACAACAAAATATGCCAACAGAAAGAAAAGTCTTTCTGACACCTCTTGGGAAAAAAGCCTGTATAAACATTTTTGTAGATTTATATCAGTTAGCATTTAGAGCTTATGTAGGTGTTATGTAGCTCTATGAACACAACCCATAAATAAATAAAACTTTCCTGAAAGATTAAAAATGTATTTGGTAATAATAGTGTGACCACGTTTTTTTTTATTTAAACAGAGTGTATTATAGATTTCAGAGAAGATGTATTTAAAATAGTGTGTTCATCATGATAGGGAAAAACTTTGCTGGTCCTTGTAGCTTGAATTGTTATGGTAAGATGAATGTGAAATTGTATTGTTGGTAAAAAGATGAAAGGAAATCCCACCCAGAAATTAAAATAAGCTTAACTTTTGATACAAATACATCTGTTCCCACACGTATCCCTAAATGGCCAGTCTTCTAGCAATGAGGTCATGCCGTGTCATAACCCTTTTAACCTCATGTACTGTAATTATTAAGACTCGCCCTCAGACATATCCTCATCATAAAATCACTCACATAATCGGGACAGGGTGCCAAAATGCAAAACAATAACCCAATGCCTGTTTTTCTTCTTGCATGGTGCGTCTTCTCACATGATAGTGTAAAACATTTCACTTGATACTAATGCGCAAATGATCAATTAATACAGAGCCGAGAAACCAAAAATGTGCAAAAATGTTGCATTTCCCATGGCTGGACTGGCTTCTGTGGCTCCTCACACATCATCCCTACACACCGTTAAGCTGCGTTTAATCACGGCTTGTGAGGCCACAGAGCCTCGAGGTCTCCCCAAGTCAAACACACATAAATGAAAACACATGCCAACATAATGAGCCCCAATTAGGGCATTTTAGGTGCTTTTGACAATCAAACAGCTTCTGTGTTTTTTGAGTGTTCACAGTAATACTGATTTGGGTTTTAGCTGTAAGTGTACTTCATCACCACTGAACACAGACAAGAAGAATGTGCTTTTAATAAGCAGACGCAGGAAGGAATTTCACTGGCATATGTGTGCAAGTGGGTACATTTGAACTAAAAAAACCCCCCACAACAACCCAAAAAGGAAAAACAAATCATCGTGGAATTCGTTAGACTTTCTAGCTCTCTTTATTCTAAGTTATGAATTGTTAACATTATGCAGTAGTGTTACTGTCCATAACGCCTTATATCACCAGTAACGAAGAAACCCAGTGTCACCTTGTATAGTGTGTAAAGTTTTTTTTTTGGCTTTATATAAATTACACTGCCCAGTTTATCATGCTATAACACGTTGTAATTTCGAGAAGGACTTTTTTTCAGGGTGAAATGTTGTGTTCCAAATCTATATATACTGTAACTACAGTGTCATTTTGGGGTGTTTGGGGCTTGAAAAACATTAGTAGTGATGTTGATTTAATATTATTTTGTTTAAAATAAGTGTCACTTTACTTAGAGCTCACAAATACACCTTATAAAATATTCTATTTAGGTTATAAAACAATATGTTCCTCGGTAGTCTATATTCAGTAATGAAAAGTATATACATTTAGTTTATTTTAGAGAAAATCTGGACAGGTGTCGGGGTTTGTATGACTAAACATAACGCATTATTTTAGTGATATAATAAACACTACTTAGAATGCATTCTGTTAACAATTTATACATACATTATAAACATTGCTGTAAACTGTAGTGCATTTTGATGAATAATTATAACAAAGTGTCTAATTCCTTCTGAATGCATTATAACGTGCCATGAATGTATTCACAGGCCATTATACACATGGCCTTCAGGGCAAATGCCACTGAACTTTTTTGCTACTAGAGCAAGACATGATGAAGACATGTTCATTTTTTAAACCCTAAACCTGTGTTATTCTTATCTACTCTTACTATCACTTCATTGAGATTTATTTAGTAAAGCTCTTGCTACTGTATGAGGTCATGTCTCTGCATTTATTTTGGTTCTTGGACTCAAGTCAGCACTGGCATTGGAAAAACCATTTAAAAGTCATTGTTGGTACCCTTGAAACCATGAAACTTTCACTGACATAAAAGGCATTACTCATAGATCTGGAGGCTGACAGCTACACATAATAACCTCTGTTTTTATTGTTCATAAGGTCAAACAAGGAAAACACCATCTGTTTGGACCTCAGAGATTCACTTGGAAGCAACCCTGCAATCACATGTTGGGTAACCCAGAAGTCAATGTAATGACGTTATTATTTACCATATGACGTGGAATCCAACAACCCTTTGAGGTTTTCTTAATTAGAAGCCAAGCTATCCAGAAAACCAGATCCCAGCTCTGACCAGTGGATGTATATAGTAACTCCTATGTTTTATCGAACGGTCACTAAATGGATGCTGTTACAGGAAATGAGCTACGTAGGCCCAAAATGTACTACTTTGGCAAAGAGTTAAAAAAAAAAAATCTGGTTCTACATAAGTACTTAAAAACAGCTATAATGTCAGAAGCACTGGTGAGAGTCCAAATTTATGAGGCTTCTGCAAAAATGGCCTAACTATAAAGAGTGCAACAGACATGTACTATATGTATACCTCTGAATGGAGTCTTCTAATTTCTTGGCATTCAGCTCATCCTTCTCAACCTGCTTCCTGCGTCCCTCGTCTTCCTCATCAGCCCCCGTTGGAGTACCTTGTAGAAGCCACCTCTCTCTCATGGCTTTGGACTAGAAAATACACAACACAATTTATTCAGTTTGGTATTGCAGCAGATGTTTCGAATAAAACGCTTTCCTTTTACCAAAATATGAAATGAAATTCCCAGAGGGTCTAGGTTCTAACCTACATAATCAAACTTGTGGTCCCTGACCTATCACAGAAAGCCCACCTTTCAGCAATGGATATTTTGTACACAGACTCAGCATGTGAATCTCTGGTGGAAACACCATACAAGCCAGCCTGCTGCAGATAATAGATGAAGTTATAGTGAGCAGCTCCTCTGCTGAGGTTACATTGGCAGGGTTTTTGTGGTCAGTTTTTGCTGGAGATGTGAAACCCCATAAGGCCCCTCACCTCCAGTCAGCAGGCCTCATGTTGCCGGTTAGCCCCGAGAACACAGGAATGCTCTTGACCTGCTGAAGGTATGCAGCAGCAACCAGAGCACAACTTCTGAGATTTCAGGCCTGCCTGCTTGCTGTGTAAGAAGACCCTGGTGGATGGTTTGACCCATGAAGCAACTTGAAAGGTTTGCTAAAATGAATACATGCTGTGTGAAGGACAACAAAGCATGTTTGGTTTGGATTACGGTGCTATATCATAGTATCCTACCAATCCCATGATAATGTTAAATCTAAAATGATTGTATCTTATTCTATAATAATGTAACAGTATAATTTTATGTCTTTACACAGTCTTTAATTTTATGTAGATGCTGATTTACAGTGAACTAACAAATGTAACGGTGTATCATCAGCATAAAAGTGAAAGCCATCATAACACTTTGTGCTAAGGGTGTGCCATGTCAAATAGTCACTACTGAGTGCTATGTCTCACAGTTGCAAAGAAAAAAAAAAAACCAACCAAATAGTATTTGATGCTTCTGACCACTTTTAGCTTCCACTTTGTCTACTGGGTCAAATTTACCCAAACAGTATCTATGTAATATTAATAGGGGTGTGTGCACCCACGTGTGTAGGGGGGGGTGAATGAACCTTTTTCATTTCATATGTTGATTACACTTATTAAACTGGGCAGAAGAAGTTTCCTACTGAAACATTACTTTCACAACCTGCAACATAACAGGAGGGTGAAGTAATATAGCCTTATGTTCATATATTTTGCTGCTGAGAGAAAACTGGTTATGAAGCACAGCTTGAGGTTCACCATTGTCTTGTTTAAAAATTTTATATATTCCGTGAAAAAGTAAAAATGAGCATTAATTGTCACAGTTTAAATCTAAAAACAACCCTTTGCTATCTCAGTGTGTTACTGGGTGAATTTTCCTTTTTGCGACTTTCCAGTGAAAACCTGCTTCAGACTTCAGTAAACACCCACTGCTAAAAAAAAACATTCCACTTCCTGGATCTGTCCTTCTTTTCCAGCCCAAACTAGTCCCTCTTTGCTTGCTCTAGCCTTCACACACCAACTGAATGTCTCTGTATAAACACTCTAATTGATTTCAATTACTTTTACATGTTGTTCATAGTTTTCAAAATATGATAATTGATGTGAGGACCAGGCATATTGTTAAAAAAGCTGCTAGCAGTTGCATGCTAGCTCCTGGTCAGTAATGTTTGATTAGGGTGCTTGAAATGTAGGCATTTCAAATGCTATGTCAAAACGAGTAGCAGCATCCCAAAAATAGCCAAGTTGTCTTTTAGTTACATGCAACATTGAATATTGGGGGATAAATATTTTCACTTGCACATGTTGAAAGTCTGTGGACACTGGTTCAACGATAAGACAAAATTTTTAATCACATCTTTGTTCTTCATGTTTGTTTTTCCCTACTTGCCCCCAAACCTGAGCCCTGACTGGATGGGCAATAAAAAAGTGCTTGATATGACTCAGGGCTTTTTTGAAATGTTGAACTTTTTTCAAGTCTGGAATCTTTGCCGATGTTCAAACAATGACTGCAGTCCTCCCACCTTGGATACTTCCTGATGAAATACATGTAAAATATGCACTGGCGGGTCAGGAAAACACATGGTGTGAAAGCAGTCTTGGGAAAGTTTAACTATTCATTCTCTGTCTCAGCCTTTTTTCAGCCCAATGGGCTTATGTCCTCAGAAATCTCCTCAAGTCATTTTTTTTTTTAATCAGATATTTCCTAGGCTCTCACAACAAGTGCCTTATTGCACTAAAGATTTCTTTTCTCATGAGAGCTCAAGAACAAAAACTCTTTAGAGAGTCAGACTAAAGTTGGCCCGTTTGTTTCTTTGTGAAATCAAACTAGCATAAAATGCAAGCAATTACACCACAGAGCTATTCTGTGTAATTGAGGCAAACCGCTGTCTATCTGATAATACATTAAGCATTCCTAAATGAGAGATTTGCAGGCCATAGTTATGCATGGCCCTTATAGAGCGGTACAAGTGCCATATCCCCAGCATCTTATTTTTTATAAACAAACCTCCAGGACATAATAAAGAAATCTTAGAGATCGACAGTGATCGCACAAGGATCAGATTTACACTGATTACACGATGACAGGGCTACAAAATGAAAATAGAGATATTTTAAAACAAAACAAATAGCTATAACAATCATCTTTTTAGAATTATATTATTTTTTTCAACAACTTTTTATTGTACTTCTGTATTACACATGATTGTCAGTTCATTTCTTAGCCAAGTCTGTCCAAATGTTCAAAAATCCTGAATGTATTTCTTTGGAAGGCTCTCTTTAGAAAGACTTTTAGAAGTATTTCCTACCTTAAGATGTTGAAGTTGTAGAACAAGATCATCTAACTGTCTTCTTTTATCCTCAATCTCTGCTTGTCTTTTTCGTTTCTCCTGAAAACAACAACAACAACAACAACAACAACAAAGATGCTATCAGTACTGAAGAGGAGATATTTAGGTTATGTCTATCAAATTACATATAGTGTGATGTGGGCTTTCTTTTGGACTGAAGATGAGAGCAGATAAGAAAATACCAACATCTGTACCTCTACCTGCTTAGTGCTCCAAATATTTATATCTGTATATGGATGTGAATTTGACATGAAAGTAGGCCTATTCTGCACCGGAAAGTATTTATTTATTTATTTATTTATTTCTACTGAATGTGAACTTGGAAAAAAAAGTCAGTCTTTATGATTTTACAAAAGCTCCTGAACTTTTTATGAACAAGCTAATCTTTTAAAACAATGTCTTACCCAAAAATGGCATCTACTGTTTACAGTTGACAATATCCACCTAATAATATTTTGTCAGATTTACTTCATTTTTGTGGTCTGTTACATTCTAGAAAACTCAGAAATGTTTTACTGAGTTTTAGAAAGTACTATAAAGCTGGAATATGTTGCTGCTGCTAGTCAAAATGGGGTCCATAAAGAAGCATTTCCTTATCATTTCTCTGTTTTATTTCAAAACCTTTTATTCAATAATAATGAAGAAATCATTATAAACAGACGCTGCCCTGTGCACAGCATGTAACAGTGTGTGTGCTATTCATAATCTGTATTTGGATTTGCTCAGAACACAGTACCTGTTCTTTCTGAATAATATATTCATATTCAGTTACTTCCTTAGTTTATCATATCCAAATATAAATGATAATCATGCTTTATATTTACTGAAATCAAACAAACAGCTCATCCATTATACATGCAGCCATATCTGACAGTTTGATGCTCTCACAAGGATTCTCAAGGGTCTAATAAAACCCCCTGGAGAGTCTCTATACATGTACTGTATCCTGCCTTCTCAGACTCATGTGGTTCCATATGAGCAGTTTTTCCCACAGCTTTTTTAACCCACCAACGAGAGCAAGAGGGCAGATTTAGATGGGAACTTTGAGCTCAGAAATCAAATATTCCCCTTTTCAACTCATTTTTTTATTTGCTAGGCTAAGATGTGAAAAGTCAATGTTCGTGTGGGAATGTGACTGAATTCATGTCAACAAACACGAGCAGGAAGTGTGTGTAGTGTCACAGCATTAGGAGGTCTCATTCATAAATCACTGTTATAAAAATATTTTATATTTATGTATAATTACAAGAAATAATCTGACTTCTTAGTTTAGTCAAGATCTGTTAGGTCGCTAAGCATTAAGTAGGTGAAACTCGACATTGCTGGAACCATCTTTTATCCCTCGAACACGACTCACATTTTCCCATTGTACACAAAGAAACACCCCCAGAAGCTACGGTGGCCAGAGATGATCTGTTAGAGTCAGCATTCCCAAGGATTGTCATGACATCACTTTAAAGCGCTGAGGTCGACTGTATAGTAAAGGTATTGCCTTACTTCACTCTTTAGATCTAGGTAATAAAAATACTTAACATTTGTTCTACCACATGTAAAAAAGATAACACTACGTTCACCGGTGATAAATTTCTTGATCTTGGAAAAGCACTACCAATATTTCATTTAGTAGCTTTACTACTTTTCTTGTTAATGTTGTTGGAAGCACAGCGTAGGTTTTACTCACAGTAAAAGCATGTAGACATCTTTAAGTTACAGACAAATTAAAGTTACGCAACAACAAATGCCTACACATGCTCCTGAAATTCCACACCCCAGCACAATATGATGCTTTGGGTTATACCAATTCAACGACAAGAATAATCTTTTATAAAAACAAGATGCATGGAGTGTACAAAGGAAGTTGTGGGGGCTGTGATGTCGACTGGTTCAAATGACCAACAGATGTAGCTTTTTTCCACAGTAAACACAACACATGATTCACTTCCTGTCCTCAAATTCCAAAAAAAAAAAAAGGTCCAGCAAAGGAGCATGTTGCCCCATATGTAGGCTATTCTCGCGCTGAACAAATGGCTACGGCCGTGCTGACACCGATTCACGGCTGCATTCCAGACCTGAGCTACAGAGCTGAAGTTTGGGCTCCCTTGGGTATTCTCACGAATGTGAACTAATATGCAATCCAGATGTGAGTGAAAAGCAAATGTGGTCTGAGAAGGCTTTTTTTTTTTTTTTTAAATGTAGCCCATTGTTTAGTGGATGATGTCACATGAGATAGGACATGGAAAGACCTTCATTATTTTCGTTCGACTACTCTTGGTAATTATTTACCTCTGAACAAGCATCATGAGCTAGTCACATATCCACACACTCATCTGCAAACACTCACTGTTGATTCTAGAGAATAGCTGTAGCATGAAAGGGGAACTAGATTAGTCTCTCACATGCTCTTAGTCCAATGCAAAGTCTGTCCCTGTCCTAGCAGACACATCTGAGCTCTGTTTAATCCTCAGGTTATACACTCCATCTGATGATTACCAGTTTGGCAGCAGCAGTATAAACTATGACTTCTTTAAGTTAAACCTTTTCAGAGTTGGAAAAACGCATGGAAGCGTTTCACCATTTCCTCCAAAACGGTCCGGGGTGCAGATGTTAAACCCACACAAGGACGGGGGAACATTTGACAAATATTCATTTGTTTTACTTATTACATTGTCAGGCACTCCTCAAGGGGTTAATTTCTAGGGTAAGTCCTGATGGCTGATGGATTTCACACTGCTATGTTATTCTTCCACATTAACCACTTTATCCTGGTTAGGGTCGTGCTGGATCCAGAGCCTATCCTGGGAACCCTTGCCCTGAGGTGGGAACACACCCTGGATGGGATGCCAGTCCATTGCTAAAAGCGATGCACACACATTGACACACTCATTCGCACTGCTCTCTGACTAAGCCTACATAACATATATTTGGTTAAATTCAGTATAATGGATCACAGACCCCAAACTGTTATAGCAGAGCACAACAACAAAACCCCATTAGTATTCATGACCTGCCTCTCATGGTTTTCCTCTGACCAAGAGGCTATAATTAGCTTAACAGTTCATTCTTCACCACGTGGCCGGTGAAATTTCACTGCGGAATGGCAGCGGCCTCCACACCCAACCTAACGCCGCTGGAGGATCTATTTCACGCCAAGCACGCTGACACATACCGAATATCCGCTTAAAATACAGACCAAGCCAGGAGCAACATCGTACACCAGCATGCAAGATGCATTCTTCATCTTGGACTTTGGTGGTATGACCAACATGTCATGGAATACAGTCCTAGAATATGAGGTCACTGGAGATTTAACCATGCGTAATTTCCAGACTGACTTCTGCATCTGCAACGAATTGGGGGCTGTGCAAGACAGCAGGTAATATTCACAGTAAAGTCATATTAGCAGGGCATGGTGGGTGGATAATGACTAAACAAAGAGCATCTTGTTTCTGGCCTTTCTGAGATCAGATTGAAACCATCTGCTTTGCAGTAATGCAGCAACAGATTGCTTAAGATCTGTGGTTTGAAATCCTGACCAGAAAAACCTACCAACCCGGCTGAAGCCGCGATGTGCCAGTGTAAATCTTGTGCTGCCACAGTAGTTTCCTATAGCATCTCGGCAATGTTCTTGGCAGCGGGCCCTGTAAACGATGCTCCTCTTGAGGACTGATCTGTAACCTTCCACATTGTGAGTGTAAAAGTATAGTACTGTGTTGAAGGTTCATTAATCTAATCCACAGATTAACACGCCTAAGCATATGTGACCTGTGTTGGCAAAATGAGTCGGAATGCGCACAGGCTAATTATGAGCTAAGAGGCAAAACATGGTTTCG
>JAQMCW010000009.1:15236126-15248424 GCA_030068335.1 Chrysichthys cranchii
TACTGTATATATACAGTCAAGCCCGAAATTATTCATACCCCTGGCAAATTTTGACTTAAAGTTACTCAGGGGTATGAATAATTTCAGGCTTGACTGTATATATATAAAACACAGAATTCCTAAGAACAGTCAAAACAGATGAAATGTCAGATCAAAAAGTATTTTAAAAAATGTTTTTTTTTCTTTAACACGTATAGCATATTTTGCAAAGCTGACAGCCAGATGTGATTTCCCCACCCGGGGAATGTCAAGCTTTCATCAGTTTGCTGGATATCTATGTGTCATAGTTCAGCAGACATACGCCTAATCAGTTTACTTTGCAGTCAGATACCAGATGTCAAAATGTCTGCAATGCTCCTGCGCATTATATAATTACCTCTTTAAGTTTCTCCCTTTTCACTTTTGATGGCAACCAGACTTGATGCTAGAACACATACTTTATTTCTCTTCAGTAAAATCTGTAATTTTCTGAACTACTGTACTACTAAATATAATTTTCCTCAAAAGCAATCTCAAGGTTAGCCTGCATATTGCAGGTGAAGCAGTCACCTTATATCTATCGACCTTTCTATATCTAAGGTAGTCCTTATATCTATCGAGCTTATACCTACGTAGCATTTAATATTTGACCAAGATTTATGCTCTGCAAGGAAATGTAGAAATTGTGAAATTATAACCTAGACGCAGAACCTTAATGTGAGCTGATGGAGTAAATGTAATAGCATGTTGAGAGCATCCAAAGCTCACAGAGTCACAAGGTAATTCGTAATGTAGCATTAATAATTGAGTGGCAGAAGCCATTTGGCTGATCGTCCAAGAGGGAGAGGGGGCGCTAATAACACTGGGTAATTATTATCCTGGGACATCTCTTCCAGCCAAAGTTTAGCACCAGTCAACTAGCATTAGACCTGATGGGAGAGTGCCAAAGAGTACTTGGCTGTGCCGGATGACAAGGAGATAGATTTTCTCTCCACAGCAGGTTCTGTCACCAGTTCTACATAATAGAAATAATCAAATTTCATAATAGATGCAATAAAATTCCCTTGCTTGCTCACACAGTTAAAAAAAAAATCAGGTCTGTCTGGATGGTGGATCATAAATTGCACTGGTGAGGACAGGAAATTCCTGGTCATTCACGTAACAACTGGAAACAGGCTCAAAGCCACAAAACATACAGCTCCCGTACACTCCAGTTGCATGCTTAAGAAGCTTTTTGTGTCTGCTGTTTGCAGAACGGCGAGTTAAGTCATTCAGCAGACCCCTTTGTAACATACTTCGCTGGCTTGTTTGGCCAGGTCTGTGCTGAAACTCCCGGTACAGTAGGCTGACTTGTCAGCACAACATCCAAACACACCACGTGATGGAAACCTGAAAGCATTAGCAGGACAAAGAGAGAAGGCCAAATTGATATTTATCTATTATCCTGATACAACTACAGTATAATGCTTTAACATATCTATTATATTTGTTGAAAACACCCGAGTTTTTTTTTTCTTACAGTATATCTAAATAGTGCTACATATATTTCTAAGTGAGGCCATGGCCATGAAAGGCCTGCGTTCTCACTCAGATCTTGTGAATGGAGTATTCTGATTGGTTGCTTGATCTTCCTGCTTGCAGTTCCCGAACACACCGTCATCAAGATACAAAAGCAACTTTGTTCCTCTGGCACAGTGACTTCATCCCACGAGCCGGCGAGGCAGACTAATGCCTTCCAGATGTGCAAAATCTGGGAATCGGAGACCAAATAAACACACGCTGAATAGCCCTTAAAGTCATCTAAAGCAAAACACACTACTAGTGAGCCAGTGCCAATGTTTTCCAGCTCTGTTTCAAACAGTGGCGACTTCACGGTCACACTGTCAACGTGTCATTTTTAATGCTTGTTGTGGTTTCTTATAATGTGTGCAAGATATGCAATTATGAGGTGGCTGCACTGAGATGTAAATGTACTAACACTGGAATGAATATTTCATAAAGGTCCTCAAATGAGCGCTCATTTGCTGTCTTTGGCTGTTTGAAGATGTCAGATTGACAGTCAAAACCTCTGTACACTGTGGAAAATCGATCACAGACAGGTTACAATATGTAATATTTATGTTATGAGAAGTAATGTATTTACCATCTTGAGAGATTTCACTGTATCTCATATCTAATCAAACGATTTGTTAAGCAAATTGATGTTATGTAATCATTCATTTTCATAGATTAATGCAAACTCAAACACTTCTCTCCAATCCTCTCTCCCACCCTCATTTTATCCTTTATTTATTCTTTCTCATTAGTTAATTACTCCTTCCTTCCTTCCTGCCTTTTTACACATGTACTTACGTACTTACTTCACACATATTTATGTACATGTGTGAAATAATGTATCTACTTACATACCTCCATCTTTCCTTCTTACTTACTTATGTACATAGTACTTACCTAGTTACTTTTTACATACATACACGTGTACGGTATAAATGTAAGTCCTTACGTCCTTCTGTCATTACTTCCTTATGTTCTTCCTTCCTTATGAATATTTAGAAGTAGTAATATTTTCTAAACTTGAGCTCCCTTACAGAAAACTCCCTCAAACCTCAGAGTTTGAGTTCACATCCACTTTCAGGGCTTAAAATGTTAAAAAGCACCTTCAATTTTTTTTTAAGGCATCACATATTGCTCTCATTATCTCACATGGATAAACGTATGATCACATAAAATGTACATGATGTAATGGCGGTCCATATGGGAGAAATAGATTGTTTATTTAAGTTAAAACAGAAACATATATATAATATGTATACATATCAACCATATTGAACTGTATCATAGCACACTGTTATATATATATATATATATATAAAATTTAACTAATAATTACAGTGTTTTTAACTTTATTCTGTTTCACTTCATTACTACCTCAATCTGTTCTGTTTCTTTATTATTACTGTACTATACTATACTATACTACACTGTATGGTATTACGAACTGTATATTTTGCACTGTGGATCCAGTACTTTTTGCACTAAATTGCATCAGTTGCACCATATCTGCAGCATATTTGCACTGCCATATTTATTTATCTCTCTACCTTCTTTTACTTATATTTTAACTTAGATGTTCCTCTTGTTATTGTTATGTGTGTGAAAGTACCGGGGGTCTGACAGAAATGTAATTTCAATCCTCTTTGTGTCCTGTACATATCGCAGAATTGACAATAAAGTTGACTTTGACATGTATAATTATTATGTCACATGTAAAATATTGCCTCTGTTAAGATCATTTTAGTACTAATGTAAATACTTTGATTGGAATAATTGCACTTTTATGCACTTAAGGTTTTTTTTTTTACAGGTTTGTTTACATATGGACTTTTAAAAATGTATTTTATTCTCATACAACAGCTCGTTCCAGTCCATTCATTTAATTGGACAAGCAACATTCCAAGAGTGCTTATTATTCTTATAAAAACCCCTGGGAAGCTTCATTATTTGTATCAGTTCACATGTCCGTGTTCACCATGTAAACTTCTACTTTTAGCAAGAGCGCAAACCGTAACGCCGAAACCTTCACTACAGTGGAATTAGCGATATCATCAGCAGATGATATATTTTTCAGGAATATTTCTTCTGATTTAAAAAACGAAAGCTCATCAAATGAAGATGAAAATGAAGAGCCAATTTCACCAGAAGCACTTTTAACAGAAATGGAACAGTCATCGTGAGCTACCTAGCCTGCTAGCCAGACTATCGATGTGTGTGGGTCCTTGGGGATCTATTTCCTTTGTGAAACGAAAGTAAACAAATTACTTGTCCATGTTGTGTCCAAAATGTCAATTATTTGATATTAATTTCTTAATTTATAAAATGTATTTAAAAGCAACATTGCTCTCGCAATCAGGTGCTTGTACTAAACATACACGCATCTGTGGTTACCAGTGGGCTAATTCACAGCTGTGCTGAATTTCAGAATAATGGCACTCTTGCTCATGTGATATTATTTAAATCCACATAACATTGCTTACTCTTTATCCAAATGCCATATAAAGAGACTTTACAATTTTATAAAATACTCACTTCCATGTAAGGTCACATGGGTTACATAATTAACTTACATTGCTAGATTACATTTAGAGTACTCCTTTTGCAAGCTTTTTATCCATTCCTAAGAAAAGATTTTCTCTAACCAGTGTTTCTTCACGGTAGAGTTAACAGAGAGGGAACATTCAGGACATGACCCAGGAAATGTGACGCGCAGTAACTCTGGTCTTTCTCCCATGGCGTCTGAAGCTGTATTTGTGCTCCCTATGTTTATGGTTGGATCTGTCCTGGACCTTGTCAGTGCTCTTGGCATGGTTGTATGTCTCTGTACTCAATGTAAACAAAAATTGGCTGCCACTTGGGAATTTCCTCATTTAATCCCTTAGTGAAGGAGATTGGTCACTGAGTATTAGGAAACCTTCCATCTGACTAATATCCTAATTGGAATACAGTGTTTTTACGTATGTGTCAATTGTGCAGGATAGGTATATAATTTCAAACACTGGACTGTAGCCTAGCCATGACATCTTTTACTTATTGAGTGATAGCATTATCCCCTGAGCGATATCCCAGGATTCCTTACAACAGAGCTTTAACCACTGCTCTAGTGTAAATAATATGTTTAAACAAAACTGTGCTTTTCCAAAAGCTACTACATTTTTCTGTGTCTTGGCTGTTGCTAATCTCCTGACTCATGCTAATTTAAGGTTGGAATGCGACAGCTGCAATGCCATAACTGCTAACTATAAACTTAAGTACATACTTGTAAATTGTAGAAGCGGGAGGTAACAATTGTCGGACTACGAATTCAACAATCCTGCTGTTCACAGAATTCAATTTATTAAAATGCACATTAAATCACGCATAATATTAATTCATAACGTATAATGCAGTGAAACATCAGCAGCCTTCAGATATTTACAGGACATCAGGTCGGGGTAGAAATGCTTTCAAGATTAGCTCTTGTTTTTCTTCATGGTGGAACTTTTTCCACTAGTCCTGGATGCTAAAAAAAATATATAGGTCCTTATGCATTACTGCAGCAGATTTTCTCTTAGATTTGGGCTAGGAAGACTAAATAAGCATGCCAGCTGTTTTCTTTTTCATGGGAAGTCATAAATTACACTGATGTCCTTGGAGGTCTGAGTGGTCTGCTAGGATACTCTCTGGACCTTGTCATCTCCAGTGGGTTTCTCTTAACACCTGTTGGGTGTTAAGCAGCTGTGCTGGTGTGACAGACTGAACGTACTGCTTCAGCTTGGTTTAGTTATGGAGTCAGCACGATGTCCAAAAATTCCAATGAATTAGCACACTTTTGTTTTCGCTGTAGTCATCAGAAACACTATGACTTTACTGAAACTGGTTTTTAATAAAGTTGAACAGATTCTTTCCAATTACCATTTGTGAATCCTTGTTAATACACATTTCCCCATAATCCTTGTTTGATGTCAGCCTTGAGCTCAGTCCTCCTGCAACCGAAATCACCAATACTTAAAAAAAAAAAATACACCTTTTACATCACAACAATTTGCCAACATACTATATTAATTGTTTAATGAGAGACTTGCTGTTTAACAATTTATAACAACTTTTAATATTATGGAATGTCCACAAGTTAAGTTAGCCAAAAAAACAGTCAAGCAAACAAAACACCCATGGCTTGACCCAGAAACAAGGAGACTCCTTCCATAATGGACCATAAATAAACATCTCCTTACAGAAAACCTCACAATATCAACAGTTTTCTTTGTTAAATAACATTTTATAATTAGGCCTAGATTATGTAAGTCTCAATGAATAAGTTGTTACTACAGAAACAATGCTTTTTTTTTTAAAAAGTGCACTTATAGAAACCTGTAATATGGATTATAACCAGAACTACTGTTATAAAAATAATTAAATAACACCTTCTGACCAATCAGATTTGAGAATTGAACAGTGTTGACGTAGAATGCTCTTTATTTTGACTGCTAGATCGTTTTTCTTTTATTAGTGACCTCTGCCCCAAAAGGCATTTTGCAATTATGCTAATAAACAATGGGAAGTTTTGTTACACCAAGCTGGATCTGGTTTGACTTTATTTAGGAAATTGGCTATGTATAGGAAACAAGAAGAACCTAGGAACAGAGAGACAAATTATTAAGAAGTTATATGACAATCCAGAGTGGAAAAGCTGAATATTCTGTATATACATTTCAGTAATGCTAAGAGTATATATATATATATTGTGCGGCATACCTTCTAGTATTCACTACACGTTGAAATGTTTCTGTTAAGTGAATCCCTATATGCTTCGATTAGGCAAGCCTGGGTCAATCAGCTGAATGGAGACAACGCCCCACTATAACCTCCATCATGTAAGGTACAAGAGTATCCTCTGGCAGTTTTAGTTTTCTGTCTCTCGCGATATGAATGCAGTGTGTGTCTCAGACAACCCCAGTGTCATATTCATGTTTCTTACACATACAGACATGCACATATCAAAATACAGGAAGCCAGGACGACAGACAGCAGCCACCGCATCACATCACCATCCTCCCGTTGCCCCGGCTGCTGTTGCTATGGCAACCTGGCCATCATGTCCAACCCTCTAGAGGAAGGAAACAGGAAAATGGAAATACTCACTCAGAAGCCGGGGCTTTCCTCCTCAGGGGTGTGCCCATTATGGCTGCCTCGTCTCTCCCTTCCCCTCTCTCACAATGTCTCCTGTTGTCCTGTGTTCCCCTTTGGTTTCCTGGGCTCCTTCACCTTTTGGAAGAACGAGAGATAGAGTGTCCTTCCTGAAGAATCAGGCAGGCTCTGGGTGGCAGCGAGCGGTGAGCATCTCCGCCGACTCGCTTGCAGCAGGAGAGAGAGAAAGTGAAGTAAAGGAGGGAGGGGTCTACATTGTATTACTATAGACAATATGCTAACATTTACCACCTTATGCACTATAAAATGAAGGCAATGTTACAGAATTGTCTTATGGTTATGGATACAGTAAATCCTTGGATTACAAGCAATCACTCATGTGAAAATACAGGAAACCACGATGACTAGATGTTTGGTTGAATTAAACAGAAAATAAACTGCTGTGATAACCATGTACTTTATGGATTTATGGGTTTCTTCTGAAGTAGAGGAAAAATAATATGTTGTCCTTGATTTGTTTATAAGAGTGATTTCATAGCTCGGAATGAACTATGTTGCTGCCTAAAACTTTAATCTAGATTGGTTATGTAAAAACACCATTTGAAGATGTCTTATATCATCAACTTCTAATCTTATGTTTAGTAGTGATAAATAACTATTAAATAATGATTCATTGTGCAACAATAAGGGCTGCTGTACAAACTGAAAACTCGGTATAGTCATGTATAGTCACTGAACTATATGGTGCAGTAGCAGTATAAGAGCACCAGAACGCTGAAGGAATTTTTTTGCACACGATGATTTATTCAAACACATGACAGCAAAGTGCGAGTGCAGAGTTCCAGCTGTCGCCTGTCACTTTAGCCGTCCAATACCAGCACTTCATTCAGCTTCATGAGCTCATGAATTAATGCTAAGAGCAACAAGTGACATAATCAGTGTGAACTGGCTGAATGAACATGCAACGGTTTTGTAAACAGTGGTTGTAAAAAAATGTACTGCACCGAGAACCCTTTTGGGTTCCTCACAGAATACCATGAAGGTTCTACAACAGGGTTTTCCTATCGGAGAAGTAGAACCTCTTTGGGAGTGAGGAACCTATAACTCTCCAAAAGTAAAACTCTGATGAATCATTTTTTCCAGGAATGTAGGACTCTGATATGAGTAATTTGTATCGTTTAAGCTTTTTCTTTGATGTTGACCTCTTTATCAGTGTTTTGTTTATTCGGCCTATGTTCTAAAAAGACATATACATCATATCCTCTCCAAAATATTCTGCAATTGTCATAGACTCTGGCAACCCGCCTCCACAAGAACACTACAATTCCCATGAGCACCTGCGTTCTCACAACATGGCCGACAAACTCCCTAGGTCAAGGTCGCCTGACTTTTAATGAGACGCAGGTGCACCTCATTGACTCATGGACTATTTAAGAACTTTCACAAACTTCCACAAATTGCGAAGCATTAGACTTGCCTTGTGTTCACGCTACTGCCAAGCCTTGATATTTCTGACTGCCTTTCGTGTATTACCGTTTTGCCCCTTGTTGCTGCTTTTTGCCTCTGCCCTATTTCTGTTTTGTTGTGGATTTCTGGTTTTGGATTTGGACTGTTTTCTGACCCTGATTTTGCCCTGCCTAGTTCTGTCCGTTTGCATGATCGATTGACCTCTGTCTGCCCCTGTTTCTGTCTCTGACAACCGATTTACTGGTTTGTCTGTTCGTATTAAACATCTACTTTTATCTGCAAATGCATCCAGCCTCTACGTCTGAATCTGACAGCAATCAACAACTCTCAAACTGCTCTTGAAAACCTAGTGATGGCTTGCATGCAAAACTGTGTAGCAACATTTGGCCAATTTGTACGATGACTTGGCAACATTACATCCTTTAGGTTTTAACAATTGCTATAGTATCTGTAGCAAGTCCTAGGTTATTTTCATATATAAGGTCCTGCAGACAGTTTCTTCATGCTTAACTGCTCTTAGAGGACAAACCCAAAGTCATATTTAGCTTAATGGCCAAGGCTGTGTACATGCCCGTGTGTCAGGCTCTCTGACATTTGAGATTACGATAACTTTCTCCTAAATGGCTATCATAGTGTCTGGAATGCAAGAGCAAGGCTTTTCTAAGTGCTTGCTGTTTCTTAATCGTCTGCTAAGTATAGTGTGAGTCAAACATAACTGCTGGCTAGTTTGAAAAAAGAAGTGTGGAGTGTAATTTTTATGTGTCATATCAGTATGCAAAGGCAAAATATTACTTAGCCAATAAAATACTGGTTATAACTTCTGGCATAATATAAAATCAAAGGTGCAGTCAATAATGTGGAAAGTAAGCTTAGATGTCACAATAATAATAATAATAATAATAATAATAATAATAATAATAATAATAATAATAATAATAATACAATGTCAGTGTATATTAGCAAAACTGTCATTCCAAAGATTGCTATCTTTAAATCTGGCAATTTTTTTATTTTATTTTAGGAATCTGTTTACATTTTTTTCTGCCACTGAAATGTTGATCCCCGCTGAAAAAAATGCAGCTGAACTATGAACCTTTTCTTTAGAATAAAAGCCACAAAACATACATACCTATTTTTTATAAATAGGTTTTCGGTTGGTTAAGGCAAGGGGAAGGCTTGACAGTGTTTTATTGCAAATGCAATTAGGCAACTGTGGACTTTTTACTAAGTGCTCCTTTAACATTTAGAGTTTGGAAAAATAGCACCTCCTCAGTATAGATTAATTTCATACACATTATTTAAAAGTGCATATTACCATTTTGTCCATGTGCTTGATATTTATTAAAGCCCTAAAGCTTTTTATATTTGAACTTTCCACTAACAGAACACATAACGACCAAGTTGGCTATATTTATAGGGTATAGGGTAATTCTGAGTTTCATAGTCTGTGAATAGCAAATAATGTGGTCTCCTTCTGCTGAAACCTTAAGTGATTATTTTTGCCTGCATTTCCTAACATAAGTTTATGTTTAGAGATATGAAAACAGAGCTATTAATAAAGTGTGTACATACACCAATTTGGGCACTGTTTTAAGCATTCTGGGGAAAAAACCCCCAGCATGTCTCAGTTAATTTATTTGATTTTTTCACATTATATGGAAATGTATGCCATCCATAATCCATGAAAATATAAACAAATTAGTATAAACCAAATATACTAGGGTATAGGAAAGTGTGATTAGGGAAAGATATATTACTTACTTCTGTAGTATCACCATTGCTAGAGACCTAGTGAAAAAAAATCATGTGATAATCTTGCCATAAGTAAAAAAAAAAAAGTAAGTAAAAATGATTATTTACATGTTAGAATGCCACTGAAAAGGTTTATAATGTGCAATATAGAGAATTTGAGAATCACTAATACTGTCTAACATTTATTAAAATCCCCAAAACATTTAAAACCTTGCTGCATTTTTCCAAAAACAAAATATGCTATTTGTGCTCAGTGGCACCTTAAACAGTTTACAAAGGATAAAAAAAAAGAAAAGAAAATTAATCAACAAACTGTAAGTATACGACCAATCTGCTCTATACCAATTTTGGTCAATTAATAGTTTCATTTATAAATTAATTATAATTACAATAATCATTTCCCATTTTTATGCAAGAAAAAAAACCCCACCACAGGATATACTGTTATGGGAAAATAATCAACGACGAGGAAGGGTGATGTATGGGGCACAGTTACTGATATCACCCACAACTTGATTATTTTCTAATATCATCACATCCGTAAGTTATTCCTTTATGGACACCTACCAATTTACCAAATAAACCAAGTAAATTCTATTAACCTTGTAACTTTGTTCATTTGTAAGCCATCATCCAAGGGCTGTTATGTGCTTTTATGCAAAAGTGTTTATGAAGAAATACCCTATCAGTGGCATTCCTTTTTATTAATCATGTGGAGTCCAAAAATGTACAGTAGCGACTCTTAACTTGTGTTATTTAATCTGACTAGAGGCAGAGAAAGAACTTTTACCCAGGGAATGCTAGCTTAATCGTGCACCTGAAAGAAAGAGGAAGACGCATGCCAGAGATAAGTGAAATGGTGAGCAGGCCAAACAAAGCAGGAGCTGAAGTAGCAGCTATTCACAGGTCTTCCGATAAGCCGATGTCCATGAGTTCCTGGAGTGCTACATGACCTTCTGCATTCCTATAGGTCTTTCATTCCTACATTTTCATGCAGAGCACATGCACTCAAACACACACACACACACACACACACACACACACACACACACACACACACACACACACACACACACATATACGTACGTAGAGTACCAGAAGCATGACAGGAGCAGCAGTAATAATACATCTAAGACCTGGCTGTAGTTTTCAGCAATATTTTGTTGTTATGGATTATGATTTGGTCTTAGATGGAAGGATTCATGCCTCAGTCAGTTGCTGTAGAGTCTGCAGTTTAAAAAAAAAATACACGGACAAACTGGAACATAGTGTGGTGAGTAACAAGGCTGTTCACTGAGAGCTAACAAATATCACTCTCTGATACAATGTTAGCATTGTTTTCCTCCCTGTGGGGAATTCTCCCTCTGAGGGACAGGCAGTGTTTCATTTGTTTAAGTAGTAAGAGGCTATTGTGGCTGCCGTCACCTCATCTGAGACCTGTTCAAGGTCACTTGAGGCTTAGTGCGACTTCGACATGTCCAGAGGGATACTGATACTCACGTTACTGAGAAACAACAAAATGGCTTTTTTTGAATGGCCTTGAATAAAAAGTATTATTCATATAAATCTCCATCAACAGCTCATTTATAAGCCAGACATCTTTCCACTTAACCTTCACTGCTTTTGAAAATCCTCCCACACTGTGCCTGTAGTGCATCGTCTCCATCTTGTGGACATGTGGGAATTTACTGTTGCATCTGAACATTTTTTCTTTGCACATATTGCTTGAGACTAGTTATGCACATATTGGGTACATGGCTCATTGTTCAGAATTGGTGCCAAAACAACAACAGCAACAAAAAACAAACAATAATAAAACTTTTATTTAAAAAAAATTCCAGAAATAGGACCATAACATGAGTTTATTATTTAGTAGTTATTTATTTACGGTGATTCACTGGCTAACCACCAGGGGGTGGTGAGACTCACTAGACTGCCTTATTAAAATACATTAAGAAACAATTCTTCTATAATCTATTTTATAATCAAGTGATTGCTTAAAGACTACATGAGAACTCCTGCTTGCCCTAAAATTGCATTAAAAATCTCGCAACAAAATGTTTATCAAAGTGTCTAGACTATTCAACTGTCTTGGTGGAATTCAACATTTTGACAAATCAAATAATCAAACATCTCACTGGACTCTTTGTTCACTAAACTCAGACTGTTCAAACAGAGCAATTTGTTCAGGCTGTTTATGGTGAAACAGGCACAGTGCTAGTACACAGCTGCTGAAGACCATGTGTCAGTAAGTGTCTGATATAATGGGATGAAAGATTAATGCTCATTGGACGGCAGGCTTTTAACTTGTCATTTTGAGTCATGCCCAGACACATGGGCTTCCATGGGGTGAATAAGTGTGTGTGTGTGTGTGTGTGTGTGTGTGTGTGGGGGGGGGGGGGGGGGGGGGTTTTTTTTT
>JAQMCW010000009.1:15324802-15344004 GCA_030068335.1 Chrysichthys cranchii
GATCTAAACCCAATAGAAAACCTCTGGAAAATCCTTGGTGACAAAGTTATGCCTAAGAAACCCACTACAGTCACTGAGACTAGTGATGTCCTGTAGCCGCAGATGTGCTGAAGTCACTCAAAGCACCGGCCTGTACACTTCCTATTAATTTTTGACTGTTGTAACCTTCAGACAATTTAGTTATGATCTTTCTTCATACTACAGTCATTTCTGTTCTCTAATTTTGATCAGTGTTCTTTTTTTTAAATATCTCATTTAAGTTTCTTATCCTGCGCTTCTGAATTTGTGTAACTCATATGGTTAAAATCCTGCTCTTTTACTCCTATTTGGTTCATTTCCACATAGGACAACGTAGTGACCTTGATATTTAGGAAATTGTACGTTGTTCTCTAATTTTGATCTCCACTGTATAATGATATTGTAATAAATACATAAGAAATAAGACACTTCGGGACATGCTGGTATAGGAAAATAATCAATGACAGGATGGTGTGATGTGGCCAATAACAGCACATTCCTGCGAAAGCTTGTACAACAGCAGTTTAAACCACAATGATGCTAAGTGCTTGATTCTAACTGTTGGTCCGAAGAAGGTGTTGATTAATTTTCTATAATGGCAGCGTAAACAATATTTATGGCTGTAAAACGACTGGATGCCCCTCCCTGACCCCTCCCTTTCTTCATGGATTAGAGCGTACGGTGGCCGTCAGCTGCTCATAATGTACATGCAAGTACTCACAGTCACCCCCCCTCCCCCCCCTTCCCCCCTTGCTTTTTCTGTGCTAAATAAGAAGCATGATTCTCCATTTTTCAAAATTTGGGTCCTCAAACTTGTTAGTCAGCACCAACAAATGCTGATTTCTCTTCTTTCTTCTTCATTTATTTTTCTTTGTTGTCCTTCTGGCCTTCTGGTGCTTCCTTCTGGATTCGCACCACTGGTTATACAACACAAAACACAGAAGGTCCTATAGGGGTTTTTCTGTTCTGGGCTGCTGTAGCGTTGCAACATGGCAGGTCTTTGGAAGAGAACTCGTTCCTTGTGTACTTATAAAGCTCATTCTAAGCTTACAAAAACACAACTTTCACAATTACAGGTAGTTATACACTAATGAAAGCAAAATAATAAAATAAGTATCATAAGTAAAAATGCTTATGACTATTATATTCCATTTCTGCTAATCGATCCCCCTAAATCCTCCATAGTGGACCTTCCCCATAATGTAGATAAGTGCCAACCGCTTGACACTACTTCAGCATTGCCCTTGGGGATGATTTTCACCAGTAGAATGCAATTTGAGCCATTTTCAACTCCTAAAATGCAAGGGTTTTTTTTTTTTTTCAATGGTAATTTTGTCAATTTTAACACCAGCACTAATGTTTCATGACAGTACAGTCATTATTTCATTTACAGCTCAAAAAATAAGTTTATGCGTGCAAAACTTCTTTCGTCTTTAAAGCTTGCACCCGGAGCTACTGTCTGATCTAAAGTCCTTGATATCTCCTGACCAATCAGAATCAAGCGCATCTTGATCTCTGAATTGATGCCAACCAGACAGCCATACTGAAAGCGAGTTAGCAAAACAGCCTTGCTGTTTTGATATAAAGCAAGATTTTGGCACTCTTTTGATGAACGCTGAAGGACACAAGTGAATCATTGTAGCGCAGTTTGGGAACGGTCGTTACGGGAAACGCCCAAAGGAATGGAATTGGACGCGTGTGGTGAGTGCTGCGGGGCACATCCACCATGATGTCAGTGGTTCTTATCAGGATAAACAAGATGGATGAAACGAGTGATTCATGAAGAAACGGGATCCAAGACGACGACGTATCGCTTTCTCTTCTCATTGCGTAGTCTTTTTCTCCCGATTGACGTGTTATCAGGGATTGAGGGAGCATCTAGGGGAAATTTAGCGAAACTCTGTCCTTGATGTGTATTACTCTGAATCTTTTTTTGTTCCCTTTCAGAACCATTCAGCGTCCATGAATGAAGTGACTTGACTAAGGGGCCGGCGTCGAGTCACCTTCACTTCACCTCAACACTTCTAGGCACAAGATGTTTTTGTACTGTCGCATAATGTAAAAAAAAAAAAGAAAGAAAGAAAGAAATCAAAGAAAATAGTATTATGTTGGACCAAGTTAGAGGCAAATGTTTTGTACATTTTGTAAAACACAGTGCTGTAGCTTATCCTTCTGTTATTTCTGATTCCACATCAGGAGTTCTGCCTTCCTCGTCATGTTCATGATCACAAATTGAGTCTATATATGATGTTACTCAGCTATTGATGTTATGTGGTATTTGTACAAAGAATTATTTTATTCTTAATTTTTTTCCTGTCAATTTTTTTAACAAAAGATCATCTTTTTTTGTATTATTTTTATCTGTATAAAGCATTTTGATCAACATTGCCTGCTGTTTCTTCAGGAATGTTTTTGGTATTCTTATTTTTGGATGTAATATAAAGATACACAATAAGTTGTGAAAAGCAGTTCCCCCCCCCACAATGGCATCTTTAAAATGTCATTAACACTGCATGAAAGTACGCAGACATTTGGCGACATGTTTCATTATTGTGTATTGTTTTACTTTTAAGGTTTCTTTTGAAATGCCAAATATATTTTTTGATTTGTCTGTCAAATAAATAGTCTGTAGTTGAAAGCTTGGTCTGCTTGATATTTGAAGAAATATAAATGAGCGGATAAATATTTTCCACTCAGATAATTTGGCAAACGAACAAACAAAATGAAGTGAACATAAAGTGGTTGGCTCACCTTTCCCAGAATTCAGAGCACTGTTTTTCCTTTGAAAGCACATGACAGCTACCTTCTAGCTATCTGAGCAGCAAAACCTTATCAAATTCACCGATAGTGATCCCTTCAAACCAGTATCAAACACTGTTTCAAGCAAGGTGCTTTGCCCATGACTTAAAATACCCCTCTACATCATCATCATCATCATTTAAGAACAGCAGGCTTGCCCAGGGGGGTGAGTGGCATGGTGGTTCACGGCAAGAACTGCACAGCAAGAAGGTCCTGGGTTCAATCCTAGGGTCAACCAGGGTGCCTGATGCCGCCTCAATCACATCCCCATCACATCAATGTACAATATGTGGAAAAAAATAACCAGCAAAAAGATACTTATAAGTACTTATTAGCATGCCATTGCAATCCGTAGCTTTTTTTTTTTTTTTAATTCTAATCAATTTGCTAAATTAGTGACATGACTAAACTTGCTAGGGCAGCACAGTGGTGTGGTGGTTAGCACTGTCGCCTCACAGCAAGAAGGTCCTGGGGTCAATCTCTGGGTTCGACCTGGGCACCTTTCTGTGTGGAGTTTGCATGTTCTCCCCGTGTCAGCATGGGTTTCCTCCCACAGTCCAAAGACATGCACAGACTTATTCGCTACTCTAAATTATCGGTTTGTGTGAATGGTTGTCTGTCTCTTGTGTGTTGGCCCTGCTGTGGATTGGTGACCTGCCCAGGGTGTATCCTGCCTCTCGCCCAAAGTTGGCTGGGATTGGCTCCAGCTTCTCCCCACGACCCTGAACAGGATTAAGCAACAGAAGATGAGTGAGTGAGAGGCTTGCCCAAGCTCCTGAACAAAGTTGGGAGGATAATTGTCTTGTTCACATTATATAGCAGATTCACTGGTAGCGTTGTGTCAAATGGTAATCAGCATGAACGAATAATTAGCATGGCCTGTAAGTGTATTCACACTCAGTGTAAAGTGTAAACAAGCCAGCTGTTGTTGCTTCACCAAACATTTGTTCAGTTTGCAAAGGTGCCTATTAACTGATTTAGGGTTTGCTTTTAGAAACAGCTGCCGCCACTGTGTGGATAATTGCTTATTGCTAACTGTGGAAGCGTGAATAACAACATTATCCATCACTTACATTACAATATTTAAGCACTCCAGTTCTTCCTTCCACATTTTAAAAGTAAACAATGAATCTAAGGATTTTTCCCGCTTATTTTGCCTAATGCAGCATGTTAATGTTTGTGAATATATGGTTTCCCCAATTATGTAGAGATCCAGTCAGATGTGTGTAATTTTACCGTGTGAATTAGAAGTCACTAATGGCCAGTCCAATTACATCACTTTGCTTATTTGAAATTATTTTGTTCACTGCAGAAGCCAGAATCCGCCTTAGCAAAAAATATCAGAATGGCTTTTTTTTTTTTATTATAAACATAAAACTGGAGCTTGAAAGCAAAGAGGGAGGAAAGAGAAAGTTTTGTTCAGGGCAAACGTTCCACTATTGGATATAGTTTTAATATATGATCCTTCTGGCACCTTGTTTCCTTCCTTGACAACAAACTCTGGTAAGTGGCAAACTAAAAGAAATATTATAGCAAAAGCTAATGGTTTGGGATTTAATTCACCTAATAAATAGTTAGCTAACGTGCAATTTATGATGAATTTATGTTGCTGTGTCTTGTATTGTGAATAAATACCAGTATTGCTTAGCTAAGGCATTCATACCCTAGATGTTCTAATGGTAACCCTAACCCTTGCTCTGGAGTAATACTATGGCATCTATCATTGTTGCATGCTGATTAAACTTAAATGAATCGATTGTTGTTCCATTTGTATGCTAACTACAGGAAGGTTCCAGTGACAAAATATTGCAGTTGCTTAAAAAACAAACAAACAAACAGACAAAAAACCAACATTATTTGCGGATGGGAATGACTAGCCATGCTAGTCTTCTGTTTTGCTATGATAGTGTGGGATGTTAGTCAGGTATAGACAGAACTGCTCACCATAACAAAACCTCTAGGATTCTCACTGTTTGAGGTATTATGGTGTGGGTGTATATACAAGCAAATACGTTGTTTGGAAAGGAAATGTAAGTAAAGCCCAGATGTACCTCCTCCACATGAGTGCCAAATACAGTGGTACCTTGGTATTCGATGCTAATTGGTTCCAGAGGTGTCGTCAAATACCAAGTAATTTTTCCCCATAAGAAATAATGTAAATCAAAATAATTAGTTCCCTGCCTCCCAAAATTCCCTATATTGTACCCTATTATTTTGGACATTTCACTCATAATTGACAATCATATTAAACATATTAAACATTGTTTTGAATAAAACTTGAGATCATAGGTCTTAGAGTTTTATATTCCTCGGCAAGATCAGTCACCCGCACACGGCTTTCATATTTAGCCACAATTTCTTTTTTAACCTCAATGGTTGCTCTCACCGTGTTTCTCTTGGCACCAGTGCTGCCTGAACTCCCTTTTGTGCTAGACACGGTTACCTTATTTAACCGTTACACACTAAACAAAAAATGCATGGTGTTATTGAGCACTCACTCGCAGACGATGCTCACACGTCTGATTCCGATTTGTTTACACCGGGCGTAGGAAATGATGGCGTGATAAAGTAGTTCCTATAAAGTTGTTTTTAACAGTCAAAAACACACATACTTTACAAAACTGAGCCTTTTTGGTAGAAAATCACTTTTAATTAACATTTGGTTCGAATTTTCTTCAAAATACTGATATTTGTTGAAATCTGTGGAAATCGTGAAAAATCTTGAAAGCACATGAAAATGTTTGTCGACTCGCATACCGCGCTGACGTCGATTTCCGACGGAAAAAAAAACGATGAAATCACATCGAATACCAGTTTCGCCGTATATTGAGGACGTCAAATACCAAGCTACCACTATAGTGGAAAAATCATATCCCTGAATATAACTAATGGAAACTGAGCAAAGCATTATGGGACGTATGCAGGTATCGGTGACTCACTAGAATCTCTAAGACCGTGACATGTGCATTCACTTATTTTGCATTTGTTTACTGTAACACACAGTACTGGCTTACAAATGGCCCGGCCATAAAAAATAAAGACAAACATTTTTATTCTGTTGCATCTAGAGAATATTTAAACCTCCTCTCTGTGTACTCTGAGTCTTACAACTCAAAGCTCAGTGTAGACCAAAGGCTTTACTGTTGATTTCAGATATTATTGTATTGTTGACTGCACACTTTTACAAAGTGGCACGCTTATACATGAGATAGGAGCCTCTACTGACTCTGGAACCTGAGTAGGTAGTTGATCATGAAATGTCATGAAAGAGTGCGGCTCTCACCTTGATAAACAAGCGTCGTCTTTTAAAATATGGCATTTACACTCCATGCAACAGGTACTGCTGCGTCTTCAGGATTTGACCTTTTATACCATACCCAAGGCGATTAGTTCAAGGGGATTTCTGTTTAACACAGTATGTATTATAGGTACACTAAATTGTTATGGTACTATAAATCTATGCAGTGTCTAGTGAACAAATGCTGTGATATATCTTGGTTACACTTTATGGGCAAAAGTATGTGGACATCTGACGGTCACTCCTATATGCTCCCTTTCCTTTAAGGGTACTATCACGGGTTTAGTCCTCTATTTGCTGTTACAACAGCCTCCACTAGCCACTTTTAGTAAGGCTTTTCACTAGATTTTGGATCATAGCTGTGGGGATTCAGCCACAAGAGCATTAGAGAGGTTGTGCATTGGTGTCAAGTTCGAAGGCCTGGCATGCAGTCTGTGTTCAAATTCATCCCAAAAGTGTTTGGTGAGGTTGAGGTCAGGGCTTGGGCCACTCAAATTCTTCCACAGTAACCTTGGGAAACCATGTTTTATGGACCTTGCCCATGGGGCATTGTGTACAGCGGCCATTGTGTACAGGGGTTGGAACAGGTTTAGACCCATTCCATTAGTTCCAGTGAACGGAAAACTTAAAGTGACATCATACCAGGTTATTCTAGAGAATTGTATACTTCAAATTTGTGGCAAAGGTTTAGGGAAGGTCCACAAACACACTAATGCAGCCAGCATCTGGTCTGTATTCTGAATAAGGTATTAGCTACAACCATTAATTCCCTCTTCTTGTCTCCAGCAGGATTTAAATCTAAAGATATGCAAAAGATATGCAAATCAGCTAATAACACTTGACTACCATCTTCCTGTGTTGTTTCCATCTTTCCAGTTATTTGATGCAAAAAAAAAATGGTTTCTGCATCAAAAGTTGTGATTTTGCATGGTGTGTTTAATTTAATTTATATAACCAATTTGTCTTGGACCGCGTGTTATTTTAATAATGCACACACTCCTAACTGTGATCCTGAAGTACCCCTTGTCCTGCATCAAACACACCCAGTTCAACTAATCAGTTAATTAACAGCATTTCCTGTGTTAAAGTGTGTGTATTAAAGCCGGAAAACACTCAAACGTACAGGACAGTGGGTACTCAGAGTTGAGAACCTGTAATGTAATGTAATGTAATGTAATGTAATGTAATGACTGCAGTTTGGTGTTATATGTGGCCTGGAGAAGTGAATGTAGTTATTCTAAGCAATGCACTAAAATTTGGGCCACTGAAGCATTCTCAGTCGAAAATGGCATTTCTGAAAGAGAATAAAAGCTGGCATTTTTGGGGGCAGAACGCCAAACTCTAATATAGAGACTGGAGACGGACTGCTGCACCACCATGTCACTGTTAATAATGATTGCAAAGTGGTTAAAAAGACTTATTTTCCCACTTTGATTATTTTGTTATCTAGATGGTCAAACTGTCAGTGTAAAAATACTGGCCGTGTGAAAGCGTTACGTTTTCTACATGAGGCATTAAACAAGTGATATTTGTAAAATTAATATTGGCGGCCTGATGCCGCCTCAATCACATCCCCGTCCCATCAATATACAGAATATGGAAAAATAACCAGCAAAAAGGTAAGTACTTACTAGCAGGCCATTGATATTTGTAGCTATTTTTTTAAATCGAGGGGGGGGGAAATCACGATCAAGGGTGGTGTGATGGTTAGCACTGTTCCCTCACAGCAAAAAGGTCCTAGGTTCGATCCCCAGGGTCGACCAAGATGCATTTCTATGTGGAGTTTGCACGTTCTCACCGTGTCTGTGTTCCTCTGGGTACTCCATTTTCCTCTCGCGGTCCAAAGACGTGTACAGAGGGGGTTAGGCTAACTGGCTACTCTAAATTGCCCTGTGCTGGATTGGTGACCTGCCCAGGGTGTACCCCGCTCTTGCCCAAAGTTGGCTGGGAGTGGTCGAGGTAGAAGATGAAATGAGCAAATCACAAACAACTGTGACAGCAGAACTAAAAAAAAAAAAAAAAAAAAAAATGGATTTCATTGCCATGAATGACCAGCTCTTCTCTGTTGTTGAGGATACTGGATAGCTTGGTTAAAGGATCATGACTCATTCCATGCTGCCTGTAAGACTTGCATTAAAATAAAACAAACAAGCACGAAAAAAACTTTGATCATTTCCACAATTTCAATTTCAGAAGATCTTGCATCTTGGAACCCCTAAATTTTTAAGAGTTAAGTCTGTTTTTATTTAAATATATCTTTCTCTCAGTTTTGTATTTAAAAAACCCTAAAAAAAAATGACCCAATGGATGTGGTCTCTATGGTTAATTCCAACAAAATGTTCCCTGGAACCTAAATAAATCCACCCAGACCAAGTTTAATGCAAATGAATGATCGGAGCGGGTCTCTGAGATCTTAAAGTATTTCAAGCTTTTTTTTTTTATTAAGAGATTCTGAATTCTTTCGCAATTCACTGCGAATACTCTTCTGTTGCAACCCGAGAGATAGCGTTCATGCTTCCATATATAAAACGGTTTAGTGCTTTATATTGATATGCAGGAGGTGCTATCATACATCACAATCTGACACCTTAAATAAATACTCATCGCTCTGAGGCACAGAGCGCTTTTCCCCGCGCACTGTCTCGCTGCCCCGTGCAGTCTCACACACACACACACACACACACACACACACACACACACACACACACACACACACAGAGTTCCAGTTAAAGTAGAGCTCAGAGAAAGGGTTTGTATCCAAATTTCTCACTGCCTTGTCCATCCTTTAGACCAACTGGTCCAGAGAGATGCCAAGAAGAGCAGTCACAAAGAGAAAAATAAAATGCTCTTTGAAAAATATGTGCAGAGAAACACGAAGAGCTTCGATTTCGGAAGCCAAATAATCCATCATTAACTTCGCAGAGTCGTGGATGTCCCAAAAACAACTCCAGATTCGGCTCTAGGACTCGGGTGCCATGCTGGTTCTCTGATACTGTTCCAGCTCCTTTTTCTTCTTCATGGCCAGCTGCAGCTGCTGTTTGATGATCTGAATGTGGGTCTCCAGGTCAGACAGCTCCTGCACTATGGGGCTGTGTGCCAGGCCCAGCAGGTCTGTTTTCCCATTCGACTGCAGGGGAAGTTGTCTCTTCAGGTGAGGAGGAGGAGGAGGAGGAGGAGGAGGAGAAACAGGAGAAGGAGGAGGAGGAGGGAGCTCTTTACACTGTAAACACTCCAGATTGTTCTGCTGCTCCTCTTGGTTGGAAAGGCGACGGCGTGGGCAGACTGAGTTTTCACAGACGTTCCAGAGATTTTGCTGGTTATTCCCAAGGTTGCACCTTTTAACAGAGCAAAGAGGTGAAAGCATAATTCAATCCAAATACATGTCTTTATGCTCAAGTACATATTATATTAAAATAAGTGTGGTGACCTGGGAGAATTCTTGACAGTTTCTACTATATACTGTATTGTTCTGAAGACTGAAATATGTTTCACTTCGTACGTCTTTTAGTCACAATTTCTAGCATTTTAAAACCTGTTTGCCTCAAAGACATAAGGGGAGGGAACTACATTTAAAGTTTGCATTTGGATATTTGATTACAAACGAAACCTTTTTGGCTCATGTCTGTTTTGCTCTGGCACTTCGTTTATTCCACACCATGATCAAAGGGTAACCTTCACTGGGTACGCGAAACACTCTTAGCTAGCAAGGTTTTAGACAGTTTAAGACAATTTGTGTTTTTATTATTGTGTTTGTTATACTTGCTCCTTACCCAAAAGTATCACTGCAAAAAGCAAGATAAAGAAAAGTAAAAGAGATATATTTTCACATTAGTTTACGTTTTTTCCCTTAAAGTTTAGGCATAACGGTTTCATGGACAGATCTGTCGTGTTTCCTCACTCTTTCATAACAAATTAAGCAAATAAAAGGTCTGAAGTTGATTCCAAGTGTTGAATTTGCATTTGGCCCCTGTTCATAGAAGCTCTCCATTTATGGTCCAAAGAAATGTTGTGCAAGTGAAGGAGGCCATCATTAGGCTGAAAAACTGACAACCTACTGGTGACTTAAGGACTGGCCAAGTCAACAATTTCTTACATTCTTAAAAGGCACGAATGCACAGGAGAAAACACCAAAAAGTCCTGGAAGACCATGGAAAACTAAAGTGGACGATAGTCGAATTCTTTCCTTGCTGAAGAAAAACGCCTTCACAGTTCACAACATCTAGACAAGTGAAAAACACTCTAAAGGAGACGGGCTGCAATCAAGAGACATCTTTATGAATGTAAGTTCAGAGGGTTTAGCTCAAGATGCAAACCACTGGTAACACAAGTACAGAATGGCTAGATTAGACTTTGCTAGAAAGCCTACCAAGCTATGGAACAAGATTCTCTGGATATATGAAACCAAGGTTACCTTGTACCAGAATGATGGGAAAAGAGGAGTCTGGAGAAGGAACGGAAGGGCTCATGATCTAAAGATTTCCACATCATCTGACAGACAAGGTGAACATGGGCATGTATGGCTGCCAGTAGAACTGGGTCACTGGTGTTTATTGATGATGTGACTCCTGAGAGAAGTAGAAGGATGAATGGTGACGTGTATAGAGCTATACTTTCTGCTCAGATTCAATCAAATGCTGTAAAACCGCAGTTCACAGGACAGACGGATAATGATAGAAACCATAAAGTGAAAGAAATCCAAGTGCTTCTTTAGGCAAAAATATGGAATGTTCTTAAATGGAAAATGTCAGTCAACGCAATTGAGCATACTATTCCCACGCTGAAGCCAGAACAGAAGCCGGAAAGGCCCACAAACCAGCAGTAAAGGTCTGACAAAGCACCTCAAGGGAAGAAACTCAACATTTGGTGATGTTGATCAGTACCACACATCAGGTGGTCAAAAACTACAAAGGATTTGCATCCAAGTATAAAAAACGATGCTTATATTTGCTTTATATTTGTTAGGCTGTCCGATTACTTTTGAGCTCGTGAAAATGGTGGGACTATATAAAAAAAAAAATGGGTGTGATTCCTAAACGGTTAATGCATTATTAAACCCCTTGAAATTATTCTGAAAGTCTACACTTCTATCCCATATTGATGACTTCATTTCAAATCCATTGTGGTGGTGTGGAGGCAAAAATCTCAAAAGAAAAACTGCTGAAGACATTTGAGCTTTCTGCCACCATGACTTTGTTTGGAACAATTCCAAAATCGTACCAGTTCACCAAATGGTTATAATGATTATCCCATGGAAATCTTACAAACATTTAACCAGATTAACAAGATTATTAGAGGGAGGGACAGACAAACAGATAGAAGCATAGGATGGACAGGCAAATCGAAAAAATAATGCTTCCACCAGCTGGTGGTTTAATTGTTATCTGTTCTTGAAAGCGTTACTAGCATGGAACCACATGTTGACAATAATAATAATAATAATAATAATAATAATAATAATAATAATAATAATAATAATAACAAAATTGACATACAAATATGTGGAATCTAAGGTGAGTAATCGTTTCTTCCTGGGATGATATAAAAAGATATTCAGACAGTATCACATGGATGATATTACATTTTGTAGGGAGCTTTTACATTTCCTTTAGCTGTATTAGTTTAGTATTCTTAGATATTCACAGAAAAAATTAACTATTCATTTATTTATTCATTTATCTATTAATTAATAACTATCATATCATTTTTGTTTTGAAAAAGGATGAATCCATGAAGTCTTTTGAGTAGTTAACTATTCCAATTTCTGAGCAGATACACAGGTAGGCTTCAGAGAGGCTCAAACTGTTCCTGGCATGAATTCAACATTTCACAGTGAGTACACAAAAGCTTCATAACAAAAAGATCATTTTCATCCTATTCTTTGGTAAAACAAACAAACAAAAAAACAAACAAACAGTATTTATATACAGGTTATTAATCCAACTATTGAACATATATAATATGCCATGGCATTCATGCCCATGATGACTGTACCTAAAGTTCTGACCTTAACTGTAAGTTAACACAGGCTTTAAGCTCCTGAGACCCCACTGTCCTCATATGAGGACATCATTTTTTCCTCCAACTGCATTGTGTGTATTTCCTTGTAAGATCCTCATATGAAGGCCACTCTTTTACTCTATTACACTATTGTCAAACGTCCTCCTGGTTGGAAACAATGATCAAGTTCAATAGTTATTTACTAAAAAAACGAAACAGTGAGGAGAAATGACAAGGCACACAACATTCCAGTTTGGGTCTCAGGACGTTAAGACAAGCGGAGCGTTTGAAAACTGAGGTGTGGTGAACACCTGACAGGACTCATACGTTTCTGGCTGCTTTGGTACCTTTGACAGGAAATGACCATAATCACACGCAGATAAGTTTGCCTTGGTTACATGTAATAAAAATACAAATGAAGATGGCTCAGTTATGGCACCTGTATATCGCCGTCCGCTGAGATTTCCATTCAACTCTTATTAGTTTATTGGCTTCATTATCATTTAGCGAGCGCAAATAATTATCTCGGGACGTGCTGTGTAGTAATGGCTCCTTACCTTTTTTCTGGTTTTGCAACAGTTGATAATTTGTCTTCGTTGAAGGTCGGGTTAAGTGCTCGATGCAATCTCTGACAGGGCAATTGTATTAAGTGTTATTAAAGACAACACAGAGAGCAACTGAGAATATGGTAACATAATTACCTCTAACTGACTCCAGTTTTCGTTAATGCTCTAATATATCACTGAAATGAAATACGATTCTACTTGAAGTCATCAGTCAGGAAGACAACAAATAGGCTCACTTGACTTGTATGAAGCCAGTACTGTGGCTTGTTCTGCATCTTGGGTATCACCCAGCGATGGACAATGTGTTCAGCAATAGTGGTGAGGAGAGACAAAGCCACTCCTATGCACAGCATTACAAATAACCCTGAGAAATGTTTAATCCCCATCTGTAAAGTCTAGATATCAGAACAAGGTGCATGTTAGATTAAATCCAAGAGATAAAAAAACAAATTCCATAAATTTAGCAATACATGAAATGAGAGATTAAATGGACGACAAATATCGCTACTGGGCTTTGTGAGATCGTGGATATTTCATTACCTCTGTCACGGCAAAGCTTCTTTTCCCACAAGGCACCACTTTGTACCACTTATCATGCAGCATGTCCATAAATCCATCTGACTTGTACTGGCTAACCAGCTCAGAGATATTCGAAGTCAGAGGTGAATTCTGTTTGAGACCAATGCCATAGCCTGTGAATTTCAATTATTGTACTGGTTATTAATGAGTATACGAAGAAATACAAGAAATAGATGCAAAAATAGGGTTTTTTTTCCAAAATAGGGTTTTTAGAACTATATGTATATGTAGTAGAAAATAGAAGCTGCAAAGCACTATAATCTCTTTATACATTTGATAGCTGTGATCGTCGTTATGCAGACTCTTATATACACACAAATGACTCTGTATGACAGCCTGGTGTAACGCACTATTTTTCTTTAAGCCGAAAATGTCCGTGTACTACGGCAATATTTAGCCACACCCCTAAACACGTGAGCAGTGATGCAAAATGTTTAAACCTTTTTCCTTCAAAATTAAAACGTTTCAAATCCTGAAAATCTAGCAATAATTTAAATACGTACCTGAAATGGGTTATGACTGAAGCGCATTTTTCATAATGTTTCACAATAAGAAGATTACCAAAATCTACATTATGACTAGAATGCGAAATATGTAATTATCACTGTATTATGAATAGATTGGATGTTTTCCACATTACATAAATTAATGCCTAAGAGGATGAAAACACATTCATGAATAATGATTAATAAATCAACGATTGTTAATGAATAATTCAAAAATTCCTATATAAAAAAAAAAGGCAGAGAAAATGATATAGATTTTCTTTTTGATAACCTTTTAGTCCAGTCCAAAGGTGAAAAACAATTATGTGTAAAAGAAGAAACGTTTTCAACATTTTATCAACCCTGAGCATGCACCACTTTCACAGAATGACCCTTATATATTTGCTGAGGAACACTACATTTCCAAGAAGTATTTTAATTTGCTTCGTAATTATTTCTTTTGACATTTTCCTTACAGAAATCACTTCTTGCCCTATGGTGCCTTGATACATAATGACATTCATTCAGTATCTTAATAAGAATATAAATGAAGAAAGGATCACTGATTAACTTGCCTTCAATTGCAAATGGTTTCCCCACTGTGAGAGTTTTACAATCAGCATCAATGGACACTTCATAGTCTAAGAGGGCTTTGTCCATAATAAAAGCATCTAGTTTTTGCGGATCATCCCTGAAAAGATGAATAAAATATGTTACTACTTATAAAATGATGCATTAAAGTCACATTTATACTAAAACGTCAGATTTTTGAATCGTCAGGTCACACAAAAACAGTACATTATAAAAAAAAAAAGCGCATATCTTCGTATTTAGACCTGCACAGAATGTTCTTTAAGACATAGCATTGCTTTTAATCTGTTCCATAGAGTAACTAATCTTTCAAATATTGTTTAAGATGTAAAAAAGCTGTCAGTAGCCAGTCATGTCACAAACCTAGTTTCTATCTGAGCAGCATGCAATCTTGGAAACCGGGTTTGTAGCTGGACTCTTGAAAAAATGGCATACAGTACATTTTATTTGATTTTGTTTTGTTTACAACATCCTGAAGCCCATCATGTCTGTGGCTGTTTCAAGGATTTTCAAAATCCATTCTAGCAAGTTTTTGGAAACACTTGATTCGAGGAGAGCCTTAAAGAGGATGTGAGATCAAAAGACAGCAGGTCTAAGAACACATTGTGTTGATGCAGTCAGGAAAACTGGATTTGCTTGTGGATGCTAGATGCTAGTCCATACATTCCTGGGTTTATGATGGGGTTTATCTGAATCTCTTGCTGTGCAGAACTTCATAGTCAAATGCAAAACTTTACCCTGCTTCATCCACATGAGGTTCCCAAATATCACTGTAACTCCATTTCTACTTTGCTATCTCCTAGCTACATAGTAATTACGATTAGTGGACAACTCTAACTTCAGGTTTTGAATTATATTCCTTTTCTGGAATGATTATGACTTACTTAAGGTGATCTATTCCATCAGGGGTTGTAGGAACATTATATCGCCTCATGTACTCATGCATCTCTGGAAAGCTCTTTTTCACATAATCCTCAGCACTGCTCTCCCGTACAGTCCCAAATCGGAAACCCTGTGATGGATGATGAAGCTTAAAGAAAAGGATGACTCCTATTAATAGTAGCAGTGACTTTGCTGACCACAAATCAGGAAGAAATTAGGTCCATCCTAAAGCCAAATACTTTAGAAAAAGAGATGGGCTTACCTTGGGGTCGTGTATACCTGAAAGCTGTTCATAGGTCTTTTCCCCAACCATCACGGCAGCCAGATTGGCAGTGTATGTTGAGAGACAAAACAGACAAAAGATGGCCCAGAGGTTCATTAGAAAGCGGCCGGTCCAGCACTTGGGTGGCTTGATGGCAGCTGTCCTGCCAAACAAAATGGCATAGCAAACATTAAGTGCTGAAGAGAAGGAGAAGACACGGTCCCTGTTTCGGCCTTTGGGCGTCATGCCAAATGGACTCTTCCACTCGTACAGGGTAAGGAACACAGCAGTAACATGGAGAGATGCAAAGATGCCCAGCCACATGCTCCAGTGCAAGGGCCACATGAAGGCTCCAATGGGTGCAGCTGTGTCTCTTGTTCTCACCAGGATGCCCAGGCTGGTGGAGAAGAAGGGACTGGTGAAGTCAATAACCTGACTGCGAGCTGAGTTGATGCTAAATGAAGTGACAGCCAGCTGTGCTGCACCACTCAGCAGGTCACCCACCAGGCCTGTCCACCGGCCATTCTTGTAGGCACCATACTTTCCGTCTCCCACAATATAGAGGTCAAAGTCAAAACCTACGTCCTCGGACAGCTTCTCCAGCAGGTCTATGCAATATCCATAGCAGCACTTCTTGAGCTCGGTGGGCACTGTGCTGTTGCCAGACTGCAGGTCATGGAAGAAGGCATCAAGGAGTGCTGTGTCATTGGTGAGTGGGTCAAGGCACAGCTGCCCTGCTGGGCACTGACCATCATCATCCACCTCTCGCGTAAACACAAAGGGGTGCTCTACTAGTGTCACTACCCGCAGATGCAACCTGGATGAATGCCTCCAATCACTGCCAGAATGTGAGCGCTTCCGGCTAGGCCAAACCCCATAGTCCAATAGCACTTTACCCTGCTTCCAGCTACCAAGTCGTGTCCATGCGGGGTTCCCCAATGGATCATGCTGCAGATTCCAAATAAAATGATGGCTTTCAGACATAATGGTAGATCCATCCTGAACATGAATGTAGCCACTTAGCCCGTCAAATGATGTGTTGGCCATGAACCTGGGGAACAAACGCACAACGATTTCAGTTGCTTTTTTCATATGAAATCGTTCCTTTCTTTTACTTTGCACAGCAGTTAATTTCTATAGTTTTCTACTTTTGTCAGAGCATCACTGAGGTCTAATCTGTAATGAGTGTGCAGCTCAGTAGCTATGAAGCCCCTCTGGCAGTTGGACAAGAATACTTGGTTCAAAAAGAATGGTTTTGCTTCGCTAGCTCTATGAGCATGTCAGCTACCTTTTAGAGTGTCATACTCTACAGCCCTTGGCAGCTTTCTGTCTAATCACCATGATAACACTTTCCATCTATAAGATTGTTATTTTCTCCTCTTGGCTTATCCCGGAAAGAGCCAATTTAAAAATCTGCCTCGGTGTTTTTGTTTATATGTAGATGATAGTCCTTTGTGGATGCATAGACATACAATCATCAGCAAAATGTCAGTCAGGTGTTTTTAAGAAGAAAAAAAATCACATCACACACATCATGCGCTTCTATGGCATGAGATTTACAGCTATACTTTTTCATTAGAATGAAAAGGAGGCTTATCTAATGGCATCATTTTTTTTGAGGGGGGGAATGTTCTGAAGTTATGTGAAGACAGGAAACTCAATATATATGAAAATGGCACTATGAGATATGTGCTGGGAAATCCAATTCTGAAGCGGGGCTAGAGCAAAATCATCCAACCTCTTTCTTAAAGTAGTACTAAACGGTATTTTAAAGAATTTTTCCTGAAGTTAACCCTTATCTGACAACACATTACAGTGGGATTTAAAGATGAGAAAATTCAGTCTTAGACATTAAATAATGCATGGTGTTAAGCTTGAAACGGAGTAGAATGCATGCACAAAATGGTACCTGGACAGATATTTTCCTGAGGTGAGATTTTTATCCTCAATCACCATGCAGTTTGTGATGCCAGGGATAAGAGCCAACTCTGGAGACACAGTGGCAGCTGATCCAACGGCCCTGGCAATAAACTCCAAAGAGTCCTGTACGTAGTGATCCAGAGCAGGCGGCCTCATTTGACCATGTGCCATAAGGCCCATCGGCAGCCCCTCGGTCCTTAACTCCTCCACGTTCTGTGAGTCCCCTATAATCCAGTGGTAATCTGGCAGCACTAAACCAAGCTTTGCTATGGTTATAAAGATCCTCTTTATGTCCCGAATATCACATCCAAAAGTCACAATGGTGGACGTTATGTCCTTGATGGAGGTCATTTGACCCTGCAGGGACATCTGAAAGTCACCTTTGCTGCTGCTGTTGGTGGAAATGTTCAATATGGAGCCCAGGTGAAATTTTGAATTGTTGTGAAGCAGTAAGATGAACTGGGAAATATTCAGCTCCTGGCACATCAACAGGCTCACGTCGTACCAATTATTAATGAAAAGAAGTGAGTAGATTAAGTCTGCCTGAGGAGTCTGGGGATTCTGCATGGCCATCTGGAAATGGAGAGAGTTCTGTTGGGTGGGAATGAAAGGGAAAACAGTTACAGATAATGGAGCTAAAAAAAAAAAGACAGACATACAGTATGTATCATGTGTCTTTCATTGGCCTGAAAGGCAACAGCAGGTCAGTAAGCTTGCTCTGAACAGTTTTCATGAATTAATGCCCCTTTCCCCGGTTCATTGAAAAAAATCCGTTTTTCCACTGAACACACACTTTTTGTATCGTGTCATCATATCCAATCAACCCTGGCATCTGGTATACCAAATAGCTCCATGAATGTCATAAACCACCTAATGCTTTGTTGCTGAATAGTCGTTAGCTGAGTCTCAGAAAACAGTTTTATATCATCTTCATTAACATTGAAAAGGCATTACATTCCGTTGGCCTGCCATATTCCACTGCAGAAGGTAATAATAAAAACTTGTTTGTGTACTGTACGTATTTGAATGGTGTATTTTTCGGAATTTAAATATAAAGGTCACTTTGAATGCTGGTGAGGTTTAAAAGCCTGGGGGCAGTGCTGAGCTCGGTGGTTAAGGCTTTGAGGTTGTGATCAAAAGGTGGTGAAGTTCCACTGCCAGAGAACAACTGCTCCCTCTGAACTTGAAGTGTCTGTAGGGAAAAGCTGTCTGGCAAATGAATAAATGTCGGCATCCCGTGGTCATATTTAACTAATCTTCCGAAACACTTAATACATCTTTGGAACCTCTAGTCCATTCCAACCACAGGCACCAGGTCTTAGCGAAATGTCCAGCCATCTGCATCTCAAAAGCTACCCAGGAAACATGAAACGAGCTCAAAAACAAGGTTTTTATATGCATCATTCCCTGGTACAGTCATGATCCACTCAGTTACCTTCATTTTCCTCTTCTGAACTTTGCAATTTATCTTGCAACAAAGATGATTAAGTATTTAAATGCGCACGCTAATATTCCACTATTATTCCCGAGCATGACAATATTCGAACTTTGACACAGGGTCATGTAAACAGCATATTCCATTTGGATATTCCGAATTTGGCCTTATACCGTGTTTAGCATTTTCAGATGAAGACGAGGGATATTAGTATAGTATATTAGTATACTTTTAAGAGCATTCGTTGGACATACAGTCGATGCCCTCATCTACGGACACCGCATTAACAGATATCGGATGCAACGGACAACATCTGCTGGTCTGAATACATAATCCATTAGCCAGAATGTCCGGTACGAAAGTTTAAAAA
>JAQMCW010000009.1:15349535-15363090 GCA_030068335.1 Chrysichthys cranchii
CTGCTGCTCCTCGTTGGATTCTTCGAACCCGAAGCGTTCCCATACAATAGAACTTTTTCTACCCTTTTTGTCAACTAAACAACTCTGCCCTCCCTCTGTATTTCTCAGTCTCACTCACGCTGTTTTTTGAATAGCCTACCAAACACACCCAGTGTGTATTAGTCAGCAGGGCCTCGTGGACGGGAATGTATTGCGCATGCGCGACTCTTTCAGAAACGGTTTAAAGAAAAATGGCAAATAAATCGTTTCAACTCGATTATATGAGTTTGGAGATCGTTTGACCCGAAAATCGAAATCGCGATCAAAATTCGATTAATTGCACAGCCCTAGTTTGTAACATATTTCATGGGTCATGCAGCACCTTCCAGAAAATGTCTTTAATATTTCCTCATTATGGTACATAAGCACACCCATTAGTGTAACAAACCTCCTTAGGAGACCTTAATTTTTCATAATTGCAAATAGCCACATACTATATTTGTGCATCACAGGCCGTACTTGAGACTGAAAAGGCATCTGGAATAGGACGATCTGAATGCAATAAGACACATCTTGACTCAGGCTTTATCTTAGACAACCAGAGCTTGTTTCTATCTGCCTTCTGTCTATGTTGACAAGATGGGACCATCACTGTTTCTACCAAAGAAAGCCAGAGGTCAATACCAAGACTCGCTCAACCCTGACAGAGATTAATTGGCATTTGATTTTGATGGATGCGCACTGTGACACTGTATTGGATTCTGGGCTTTTTTTTTTCCACCTGAACATGTGTAAACACGGTGCAGACTGACCAGAAGATGGTGCTAACTTCTAGTGGACCGACAGCACCCCCCCCCGAATGATGGCGATTTCCACCATCACGTGGAAGGTTTTGGAAGGTTTACACAATTACACGCTGGATGTGCTTATGAGAAACGTATGAGGGAGTCATTCATGACTCACATTTAGATCAAACATTTTCCCCATTTCATGCTTAGATCTTGAGGGAGGGAAAATGTTTTCGAATGGCGCTTTTACAGAACAACAAGTCCGATTTAAACGTTAGACATTACACGTGAAGCCCTGTGATAAATGGGTGACCTGGCCAGGGTGTGCCCTGCCTCTCGCCTGAACTTAGCTGGGATTGGCTCCAGCTTCCCCATGGCACAAACGGAAAAATGATATAGATAAAGGATGAACAGGTGGACATTAGACATGAATTAGACATTTGTCATGTTTGACTTTATACTTTACCTAATAGATACATTACAGATACATTATCTACATTCATAATAAATCAAGGCTTCAGCTGTAATATACATCTACTACTGTATTTATAGTCTCCTACGTCAGTGCTATACAAAATATATTTGCTAATAGATATCGCCATACTGACCTTTGAAATATTGCTGTCAAATAGGCCTACAATATAAAATAAGCACTAAGCTTATAATTTCTTTTTCCCCCGTAAGCATTGGGTTCTGTTGCAGGTTTTTTTTTTTTTTTTTGATGAATTGTGCATTGGCATTGTCCCAAACCATTAATTAATAATGGATGACTTAATGCAAGCCAGTCTTGAACTGTAAAGCACTGATACTTTGTTTTAATCAGAGGTGTGGCTGACAGGTTGGCACAGAGTGACAGCAGGCCCACTTCAAATAAGCCTTGATTCCCTGACTCACATTTCTGAGAGACATAGCCTATCATGCCTACACAATTTAAGCAGATTTAATCTAGCTCATGCTGAATTAAACTGGTTTTGGACTGTTCAAACTTCAGCAGTCTTTTATTTTAAAGTACTTGTTGAGATGATCCCGATAAAGTCTTGTCTGTTAAGGAATTCTGTAACAGATTGTGTAATAACACGTTCTCTATGTCAAATCTTACAGTGATGATCCTCTAACCATTAAACGTGCAATGACTATGAAAGAAAATGACTATGTTCTGCTATGGTCGTCAGTCAGAATTGAAAATTGATTTCCTCGATCACAAGCAGGAACATTCTTCAAAGAAAAGTGAAAGGTTTTTTCCCAGCCAATTTGCACACTTATTTTGGTTCACCGTCGTCACTGACGTACTTGTAGCTGTCCCGTGAGTTTTCTGTCATCCTACTGTATACTGTCGTCCTGTTGGCGGCTTTTAGATGAGCTTCACAGCAACAGTCACACTGATTTTTCTAAATAAATAAACAAACAAACAAACAAACAAACAAACAAACAAACAAACAAACAAATAAATAAATAAATAAATTCTGCCACTGCCACCAAAGCAACAAAATTGGCTGCCAGTAAGCACCTCGCATTAGGTGTAAATTTTCTTCTGTGACAACAAAATGCAGCTTCTGTGAACCAAGTGCGGCTGTTAAGGCACTGGACTCCTCATCAGGAGATCCAGGGTTTGGCCTGGGCTCTTGGGCAAGGCCCGTCAGGGCCAGATACAGCTCTTAGTAACAGGATGGGCCAGAAAGATTCTCATATATGAGAGAGAGAGCGAGAGAGAGAGATGTGATGGAATAATGATGTCACAAAATATGTTGCTCAACATACTGCCAAACCTGCCAATTTATATTATATTATACACAGCTTATCGTTGAATTCAAATTAAAAATAAAAATAAAAATAAAAATAAAAAAAACCCGACATATCACATACTTTTTTTAAATCTCTCCCTTCCCTTCAAGTGGGTGGGCCAGGCTTGTGATTGGGTATCCAGGCCCACCCTGGCCCCCCTGCAAAGCCAGGCCTAGCTGTTCAACCATACCTACACTGACCCCACACACACACAGACATCTCACCACAAACAACAAACCCGAGCCACAGAATCTCCCAGTATTCAACCTTTGTAGGTGTTTGGACCAAATTCATTCAGCATTAAGAACTATCAAGCAACTATTAAAACAACCATTTATCATGCGCCAAGGAACAACCAACTTTGCCATATACTGTACACTACATCACCAGCCGTATCCCCCTCTGTGTGCCCCCTTTAACCTGCAGTTCTCTTTGTCATTGTTTTAGTCTTTTGCAAAACACTTCATGACCTAAAGCATAGCAAGATCATCACAGGGGATGCTCTTCTGCCCCTGTCCTCCAGGTTCCCAGCTCTGGTTCTGGACTAACTGGAGTCCCTTGTGCACATTTCCCTGCTTTCCCTCCCTGACCCACTCACTTTAGGTGCTTAGTTGAACCTCCAGGAGGACATGGATCCCAGGGTCTTCTGAATGTCACCAGGAAACCCGTGCTAAACATCATACAAGATCAACATTCAAGCCTGTCCCAGAGCAGCAAGACGCCATAAGGGCAGGAAGGAAAGACGGGGTCTGGTACCCACCCGACTGTGACGCCTGAAGCGGTGCTGGACGACGCTGATGACCGGGATGTGCAGCGAGGAGGACACGAACTCCAACTTGACGAACTCGTCTCTGTTCTCAGGAAACGCCATGATGGCTGAAACGCCCTGGACCACCACCGTGTGACACACACTGTGCAGGAAGGACATGGGGTCGGAGCACACCGCGGGAGGTGAGGAGGAGAAGGAGAAAGCCGGCAGTTCCCCGAGTCCTATCTCCACAGCCAGCACGACCTCCAGGGACAGGTTGTAGGGTAACAGGTTCGGCACTCGGTTGAGAGCCTCCGCCGCCAGGAACATGGAGTCTCTGGGCACGAACGCGCTCTCCTCGCCTTGCCTGTGCGCGTGTTTACTTTTTGCGCTTTTCTGCGCGTTCTGCGCAAAGCCTTTAGTCCGAACCGCCCTCGCGCCCCGTTCACGCGCACTTCTCCGGACTCCCTCGAGCTGTTCCCAGAGCGTCTCCCGGTCCGCGTCCCAATCCCACTCGATGCCTTTCGTCCTCAGGGAGCCGTGGGGCACGGCGCGGGGCTGGAGGTGCACGGCCCCCACGCGCACCGTGTGCCCGATGCGTTTCAAGATCTGACACGGCTGCGGGTGCGCGACAAGGCACGCGGGGGTCAAAACGAGCCCCAAGGCGCACCAGAGCACCAAGCGGCCCAGTGTATCCCAAATCCCCGGAGACGGCATGCCCTCAACGCAGCCTGCTGCTGCTCTCCACGCGCTCTGGAAAAACCCGGCGTCCGCGCTCCCGTCTCCTGCTCCGCGCGCACCTCCGGCTGGCTCGCTCGTGCGGTAATCTCCAGCACGCGGGGAAGTTGCGCTCCGCGCGACCGGCGGGATCCCGAGTGACCGCGAGCGACGCGCGCGCGAGACGCGTTTCCAAACAACCGTTTCTCATCTCCAGGAGAATTCCACAGTAAAGCGTTTTAGTGGTGTTGTAAGGCTCGCGTTCATGGCATTTCAAGTGAATCGTGCAGATCCCGTCCTCTGCATGCACTTGTTTTTATTAGGCTCTATTTACATGTTAAGCAAAAAAAACAAAACAAAAAAACAACAACAACAAAAACAAAAAAATCCCCCCAAAAAAACCCAAACAAAAAGGACCCTGTCTATATTTTTACGCGCATTTACGCACAGAAATCCACGGGGAAATGTTTACCAACAAGAGTAATCTAAAGTCTCCCCAAATCTGGCCAAAGACAGGAGGTAGGAGACGCCCACCCTGGAGCTCCACCGGCGCAGTGTTTTGGCACGACTCACTGACGCTCAGGCGGCGCGCGAGCTCATCAATTACGCTCCGTTTTCCGTAGTGGTGCGCGCGAAGCTGCGCTGGCCGTCACTAATGCAGCAACACATCATTACACTCTGGCGTGACCGACACCAGCCATGACTCCCTGCAAATGGTCGGATTAAATTTAATGAACAAATTAACATGTCGCAAATAGTCTTTTAGAAATAACCCGACCCCCCCTCCCCCCTCCCCAGCTCTGCTGGAAACCCCAAGGTACTCCTCATGTCCTTGTTTACTCAGGGGAGGTTTGGACATTGGATCAAAGGTCAGGCAAAAGGGCAGGTTTCCTATTCTCCATGCCAATATCCTTTACGGAAAGCAAAACGCATGGGATGTTTTTTTAGTAAGGTTACTTTTGTAACCTTCCTTAAAGCAGAGACATTTTCCCAATCACACACACACACACATCACTCTGACTAAAGATGTCTAGAACATACCAGCTAAATATGATTTCTTTACTCCATGAATACCACGCTGTGAGTCCCGAGTTGGAGGGTTGGTGTCAGGAAGGGCATCCGGCTGCAAAAACTATGCCACAAGAGACACCGTGGGTCTGTGGTGCACCGGCCGACCCAGGTGGTCCTGGAACGACCGGCTGTTAAACGGAGATGGATGGATGATGAATACCATGCTGTGATCCTGTCACTGGACTTGGTGAACCTGACCTAACCCTGACTCATTGAGTTTGTAATCAGATATTGACTATCCAACTGTCTGTAATGCTCCTGCACAATCCCATCGTCATCAAAACAAAGCAGGGTGTTCTCCTCGTGTCTGGGTAGGTTTCCTCCAGGTGCTGTGATTTCCTCCTACAATCCGAAGGCTAGACCAGATTAAATCAGCGGGCTACACTAAATTACCCTTGGGGGTTGAATGGTTGTTCACAAGATATATCATACTGTAGACTGACTGGCCAGGGTATACCCTGTTTCTTGCCTGAAGTCAGCTGGGGTTAGTTCCAGCTACCCTGCGACACTTAATAAGCGCTATATATAATCAATGGATGGACTGATGATTGAAAAAAAGATATAACAAGAACATTGAACAGATCTCACTGAATTAATATGGTTTTATTTTGGTTCCATTATAACCTAGGCCTTTAAAACTTACTAGCTAAATGTGGTTTCCTCACGCCCTGAACATCCTGCTTTGTTCAAGTGGATGGACATCGTGAAACTGACCCAAACCTTAGAGAAATCGACATCAATCGATTCGGTTTGCAATCAGATCCTGTCTGTCTAAATGTCTTTGATGCTCCTGCACCAGCACATCACCATCATCGACACAGGGAAGAGAGCTTGCACACTTTGTACAGGTGAGAGGAGACAAAAAAGATTTCAAACGTTTAAATAACCTAAGAAATCATTCATGACAAGAAGTTTGCTCACTGACTGAACTAATCAGCGATTATTTCACCACTGACGTTACTGGGAAACAGAGATCAGTTTACTCATGTTTACATTGCATTTGCGTCATTTGACAGACGCCCTTTTCCAGAGCAATTTGCATTTATTTCTTGTATACAATTGCATTTGAGGGTTAAGGGCCATGCTCAAGGGCCCAGTAGTGGCAGGTTGGCTGTGCTGGAATTTGAACTCAACCTTCTACTCAGTAGAGTAACGTCTAAACCCCTGAGCTACCGCTGTCACAACACCGAGTGAATTTTACCTCAGGTGAAGAGGCAGAGACCGATGTGGCTGTTGTTGATAATCAAAGTGAGAACTTGTTTCTTATCATAAAATTATAATTCTGAAAAAAATGTACATCGTTACATTGTTTTTACACAAGTGGATTAAGCAAGTGTATTCCAATTGTAAATTTCACCCCTTTTACACGTTCGGCTGCTTTTAAAATGCTAGAAATTAACTTCCAGGGACACCAGTTACACTTCAGGAAAGCCTGGAGTTTTCTAAGCTCCATAGTAAATGTCAGAATAAAAATATAACCGTTTAAAGGGTTTTCCCAGACCACCGCACTTATATGTATACTGTTACACCATGATTATCAAAACTGATCGCATAGCATTTATCTTAAAAATCCCATTATTTATTCGATTACAAATGACAAGACAGAGCAAAATACCAGAACAGGCTTACTTGTCTGATTTTTAATGTTGAAAGCGCAGTGAAATGGGTTCATGGAGCGTTTTAAGGTAGTAGATGGAACATTTTATTAGGCAGCGTGGAGGACAGCAATGTGCCATTCTTAATCAATGGAAAGCTGCAGTTTCCATTACTGACCTCTTGGCTTCTAGTGACAGCCCATTGCAGTTAATCTCATGCTCGGATTTCATAGTGGTCACCTAGGAATGCTGATGTGTTTATGTGTTTGTTCACTGAATTTGTTGATGGGCAACGTTAGGCTTTCATGCAGGAGATGACAACAGTTCTGCACCATTAGAATGCTATTAAAATGCAATAATGTAAGGGGGACAATTAAACGTGTATAGCGTTATGTTAAAAATGTAATCTTTCCAGCTCGATATTTTACAAATGACTTCAAATCCCATAATTACCAAAGAGCCGAAATTGTGCCATTAACCCTCAGCTTCTTAGGAACATAATTGGATTGAATCCCATCTAAAGTGCCTTGAATAAAACTGTGTGTGAAATAAATACTTGTTAAATTGTGCAGATATCTTTCGGGCAACAAAATCTAAATATAAGCGTTAATGAGGTGGCAGAAATTAAAATGGTGAAGCCCTTTCAGAGGTACAGAAGTTGCAGTTTCAGAGGGTTGTTCGGGTCCATAAACATGTCGGGACATCCGTCACCTTTTTTCAGGTCGCTAATCGGAATGCGAGGCACACGTGCGTACAAAGCTAACTTTGCATTTAGAGAGACTTGAGTGTTATGTTTTTGCTCTAAACGGATGTTGTTTTTCTTTCCCACTGATTCAGCGTCGCTTATTTTTCTTTTGAGTTAAAAAGGAAAGTGGTGTGAAAAATGTGTCAAGGCGATCCTTCACTTCCAGAACTGTCTGCGACTCAAATCCAGCACAATGCACAATGGAGAGTGTACAGCAGTTTGATGTGTTGGCTCAGTGTGAGCTCGCTGCCTGTGGTTGAAAGAAGATTTTTATTTGTTCGAAGGTATACTAATACAATAATTTGAAACCTATTCCGCAGACTTTTTCAGTCTGGTATCTTAGATTATATGCCACATGGCTGCTGGATTTTCACCTCTGATTAGTCAGAAGGTGTTGATTAATTTTCCCTCACAACAACTCTGACAAAATTACTAGCTATAATTCAAACAACGTAAATATTAATGCACTCCTTCTGACATGTTATCATTTCTATACTAAGAGCAAATTCATCGAGACATGTATGGTGCATAATCTATGACTAATAATAAACTGATTAAAAATGTGGTGTTCTTTACCAAAGAATAATGTCTAATCACTAATATGGATGTTTTCTCTAAGAAGACTTTTGTTTGTTTTATGATTTATGGAAGGAGTCTCCAGATTCACTGCTTCGTAACAGTTGGTGAATTTTCCTCAGTAGGACAAACTTCAGGACAGAGTAGATTGTGCTTTGCAATTCGTTTGTAACATGACAAGCAGTGTTGTCTTTTCTTTTTTTTTTGACGCCAGTAGACAAACAAGTGGGTGGGTGGCTTATACAGTTTATAGCTGCTGTAATGTAAGAGACAGCAGGATCTAACTTTATAGGCATCACAGATATTCCACTACATTAAATGTAACTATAAACAGTTAAAAAAAAAAATTATAACATGCAGATCAATAATAAATGTAAATCGTGATTGTTTGCAAATTGCTGTAGTACAGGGTGGGCCACGGAAAAGTAGCCAGCCTGCGGCAAAAGGGAAGAAAAGATGAAAGAGCAAAAAAATTTCTAATTCACTTAAACAAAAGTCAAAACAGATGCTGAAAGTGGACGCCGTTCGCGTCTATGCACCTACACATGAGACGGAGAGAAAGGGGCTACGACCTCCCCCAAAGAGCGTGGCACTGGTATTGGAGGTGGACTACGTTTTCTTGGGCCACCCTGTATAAGAGGAATAAAACACTCTGGGATGTGCACTTCTAGGGAAATAGCCAATGCAACACATCACTGGTTATTCTCCAATAACACAATGTCCTGTCATGTTTTATTCCTTGTGAAATAAAATGGAATATAATAGACTACAATACAATACAGTACAATACAATAGAGAACTGTTATTTTCATGGCATTCAAGATGGAAAAGTAATTTTAGGCACTTTAAAGGAAGAAGCAAATACTCACCTTTTCAGAATAATCAGGAACAAGTTTGAAGGAAGGCTGATTTAAAAATCCGGGAGATCTGAACCTCCTACATCAGGTCACTTTGACATTTATGAGGTCTCCTTCAAGGGTAACTGGATTACACAACTTTTCTTCATTTTTACACACATCAGATTGGAATAATTCTCCACGTGAGGCTGCGTTTTGATCGAAGCTGTTTGATTTATTGATTCACTCTCTTTTTTTTATCTAATCTAATCTTTGACATGAGACCATAACTATTCATGTCTTTCCTTTCTTTTTGTTTAGACTCTTACTAAAGGTGTTTTTTTGTTGTTGTTTTTTTAATAAGAATTTGCCTTTGACAGGACCAAATAACTGTGATGTGGTGATATGACCTTATATCTGGAGCTGAATTCTGGAAAACAGCCAGAAATTGGGGAAATTTGAGTTTTTTTTGTTTTTTTTTTGCAACTAATGCACTTTGACACCTCTAATTTAAGAAAACTCATTATTATTTGGGTTAGTTTATAACCTTACCTTGACTTGTGCCTGCAGAGTTCACAACCTGGGGTTAACAAGACTTTTAAAATGATATAACATCTGGTAGAGATACGTTCACACATGACATTCAGTTCAGGAAAATTAGTAACTAGTAGAAAATGTTCAAATTTGACCATGTGAAGGGTTTCCTTAAGCCGTCACATTACATTACATTACAGGCATTTAACAGACCCTCTCATCCAGAGTGACGTACAACAAGATATCACATATACAGTGGAGGAAATAATTATTTGACCCCTCGCTGATTTTGTACGTTTGCCCTCTGACAAAGAAATGAACAGTCCATAATTTTAATGGTAGGTTTATTTTAACAGTGAGAGAGAGAATATCAAAAAGAAAATCCAGACCTTATGACCTTATAAAAAATATACAAATTGATTTTATGTAATGTGATTTTCTGGATTTTCTTTTGGATATTCTCTCTCTCACTGTTAAAATAAACCTTAAACATTAAAATTATGGACTGTTCATTTCTTTGTCAGTGGGCAAACTTCCACAATCAGTGAGGGGTCAAATAATTATTTGCTCCACTGTATGAGTATAAGGTTATATCATATAGTTAGCATTATCCATAGTGTGAAAGGCCTGTAAAGAATGTGGGGGGGAGTTTTAGACCAGATCTGAACATGTAATTTACTGTGAAGGTCACAGAATTCATAGAATATTGCTTAAAGGACCAGTCTACATCTGTAAGCCTGCTTTTAACTTGTGCAGTATGCTACAAAGACATTACATTTTTCTGGTTTAAGCCGTGCTCGATGGGTATAAAATCAAGTCAAAATGTGCATCTAAAGATCAGGTAATTGTTGCTGCATATCGCATACCTATCTTCATTTTTCTTAGACCTGACATGTCTTGTCTGTAAGTCCCTAGAGTGGAAAGCAAGGCTGTCTTGTTCTTTGACAGCCTTTTTTTTTTTTTTGTCAGTTTAAAAATGTGTAACAAGACCTCTCGAGTCTTAGGGGAGGTAGCTGCAGACTGTGTAACGAAAATCTTCTAAACAACACAAGTGTCATATACAGTACATCACACAGTACACACGCATCTGTCAATTTGTACAGATTAATCAATCTTTCATATACATAACCCAGAGTGTTCTATAGCTGTCTCTGGATTAGAGATAGATAGATAGATAGATAGATAGATAGATAGATAGATAGATAGATAGATAGATAAGACACAAAAATATAATAAAAATGAAGCGCAGTGCAGAAAACAATGAGCTAGTCAAAATCTATTAAGGAGGACAGGGAGCTCATCTCTATAAAAAGTTTGTAAAATATGTAAAAAAAAAAAAACAATCTGTAAACAGTGCACTTGGATGTTGTGCAAATGTCTAAGAATGTGGAGAAAGAGAGAGAGAAAGAGCGCAGAAGACGTAAATCTTGGTGGATTTGCATACTCTGAATGAGCTACTCAAGCATTTTAGTGCTCAAAACAAAATGCTGACATGTTGTTGCATATGATAAATATCACACAAGATTTTCTTATACATGCTAGAAGTTCTACATACCATCTTTTTGAATATATTGGCTTTTAAGATCCTTAAAAATGTATTCAATTTGCAGACATTTAATCCAAAGCACCGTGCAAGTAAGGTGGAATAAAGTACAACCTAAGCAGCTGAAGTAGATGAAAGAAGGTCTACTAGTGAATGTGTTCAGTAGTACAGAAACTCATGATAGAGTGACATGGCAGTGCGGTGGGTAGAGTCACCTCACAGCTCCAGGATCCTGGTTGATCCTGAGCTTGGGTTACTGTCTGTGCATGCTCTCCCTAGGTCTGTATAGGTTTCCTCCAGGCTTTCCCCTATTAGGTGTGATAGACTGGCGTCCCTTTCATGGTGTGTCCCCGTGTCTCTCTCAGTGTTCCTGGGATACCCAGCTAACAATTTTTGGTTCCCAGAACATTCCAGGAATATAATTTTTTTGGTTACCGGAATGTTCTGAGAAGGTTTGTTTGGTTGTTTGAAAGTTTGTTTCACGTGAATAGAACATTAGTTTTTGGTTGCATGTTCTGGTTTATGGAACGTTCTCCTAATGTTCTCCTAATGTTTGTAATGTGGGAACCTTTGGAGAATGTTCCCATTTGGGGTGGATTATTATTCTCCTAACATTAACCTGGAGAGAACATTCTCTAAACGTTGGCAGAAGGGTTTTGTAAAACTAACCATAGGAGAACCATCAGATAACATTTGTTGAATGTTCAATGTTTGCTGAGTAGTCTCAATTAAATTCACATATACAGTAGATTTAGATTTAGATCTCTAATAAGCAACTCAAAACTGACAGATAATGACAAGAAACAGAAATAACAAGAAGAAGAAACCTTGAGAGGAACCAGACTCAGAAGGGAACCCAAGCTCTTCTGGATGATACCATATAGTTTGTTACTCTTCTACAGTTGAATGCTAGAAAGTCAACCAGTGTGTTTGTTAGAAGGATCTCCATTAGGAGTGTCCGAGTTTTTTTTTTTTTATTTCATTAGAGTTTTTTTTTTTTTTTTTTTTTTTAACTAAATCTATTGTACCCAAGTGAAGGTTAGCCCCTGAATAATGGATGACACTTGAGCAGAATCTGTTTGCAATAAGTGAAATCTTTAGACTGTCCAAGTGAGACCATGCACAGCAGTCTTTAGGGTATTCTTATATTACAATCCACAGCTATCTTTAGCCTATACACGTGGAGCCATTCTCAACAGCAACAAGTGATTCAGTTGAAGAAAACTCCAAGAATTAGAGTATCAGGATGGGCCAGGTAGGTCCAGATGGCAGAAGGAGGCAGGATCACTTGCATCTTATCAAGGAGCAGGAGTAATATGTAGCATGAGAGGGGAAGGGGAGGGAGAGATCTCTCTCTGTTCAGTATGCAAAACATAAGGTTCTGCTTTCCCAGATGTACATCATTGCATCTAAAATGCCCAGTACAATAGCATACCTATAGAAATTCATTAGATTTCCACCCACGGATGCTGACCTCTTTAAAGTGGTCCAACTCTGTCATCTTAATCAGAATAACACACCATTTCCTGTATGGCGAATGTGCATTTTCATACAGCTCCTGGCCCCCCATAATTGCTTTTTGTTCTCTACACCATACTTTCCAATTGATTTTCTTTTGAGGCAGTCAGGGACACATCAATAGACTTATGCCACTCTCAGATGATGACATTCCAAATCATAGTAAAGAGTAGAAATGCCCATCAAGTGTAATCTTTCCCCCGGCACATCTTCCTGTGTCTCAGCTGACATTCTGGACTGGAGCAGATAAGCACAGCAAAGAAGGAAAGTAGGATGGATAGATTGTATGAAGCATTAATGCAGAAAAGAAGCCTGAGGTTTATCGGGTTCATAAACACCCATATGTATTCACCCAAACACATATTTTAATGTAATGGACCTTGCTGGGATATTTAAAGGCCATCACATGTTGGAGGACAAAAATGTTGAGAGCTTCAATAAGCTTATTGTAGGAGAACCAAATAAGGTTTCCCCACCATAAGCTTAAACTCTCAGATCATCTTATAGCATGTTTATATGGTGAAACTAATAGGAAAACTAAGTGGTTACAAAAGCCAAGGAAAGTAATTTGGTGCCCACCAATGAGTTTAAGGGGTTAAACCATAGTGCACCAGAGTGTTTTACTGTTTGTAGTCTCAGTTAGTCCAGTGGTGTTGTTAGTGAATTACAGTCAAATTTGAGCCTTTTAAACGACAGAAATGCAGAGTGTAGTGTTTTCTGTTTATGAATTACACCTGTTTGAACACACAAACAGATTGATAATTACTTGCTGAGATGAATCAGACAGACGAGACCACATGAGACCCCATTCTGTGGACTTCCAGCACTTGACTAGGACACCTGTGGTCAGACATCTGCTATTGCACTGATAATGACCAAGCTCATAGTTATCATAGTTTGTAACTGTGGTTTTAACAAATATGTAAAAATGAGTTGTTGTTGTTTTCTAACTTTAATTTCTTTGGATTCTAAAGCTGAGCAGGTGAGGGTTTAGGGCCATAAGAAAGAGGGATTTCAAGGGTGACCCTATCCCAGGATGGCTTAGTGAGAGACAGGAAAATAACCTGGATGGGATGCCTGTCTATCACAGGGCACCATGCGCGCGCACACACACACACACACA
>JAQMCW010000009.1:15369113-15381089 GCA_030068335.1 Chrysichthys cranchii
TTCAAGGTTTGACATTTTTTCACACATAAAAGGTTACGGACACTACATTTTTAGTGAGACACTAATGAATATAAATAGTGTACTGTGTTTTTGCCAAATGATCACTGACTAATTTTTCAAGATTTAGTGCTAATCATCAGTGTTGTTCCTGAAAGATAGTTAGCATTAGCCATTATGCTAAGATTACCTTCGGCAGTAGCGGTTATGTGCTCATGTAAACTCTATAACACACTGCTTTGTAGTTTATGTAGATATTTGTACATTTTAGGTACTTTGTATTGTGTGTGATGTATTTTTGCCTGATTTACTTTTTAATAAATTCTATATTTATAAAAGATTATCAGGAGAGAGAGAGTGATGGACTAAAGAGACATGCTTGGTCTGCATGTAAGATAAGATAAGATTAGATAAGATAATCCTTTATTCATCCCACAATGGGAAAATTTACATATAAAGTAAAGGAACATTATGTTTTAGTTCCAATAATAATGAACTTTTTTTTGCAACATTTTCTAAAAGACATCTGGTTTAATCTGACCTATAAATGATGCCCTTTACGAATATAAATCAACTCCTGTGTTATGCATGCAAATGCTTCATATGACTGTGGAATAAAGGCCATGTATACATGCAGGATAAATAATTACCGGTATTATCCTTCCTTTTTTTCCCTGGTATTCAGAGTCCGAGCACATTGCACATAGTATATTCAAACTCATTGTTTTGGCTCTGTAATGGAGCTGATTGTAATTGATGTTTCTCTGTAATATTGATTATCAGTAGATGGCAGAACTTACGAATTTGAGACACCCCCCAAACACACACACACACACACACACACACACACACACACACACACACACACACACACACACACACAGAGTGTGAGAGTGAGAGAGAGTGAGAGTGAGAGAGAGAACTGTAATGTAATCAGTCTTCATGGTTCTGTGAGCATCTCTGCACTGTCCCTGTTGCGGTAGATGTTCAGTTCAGAATTTTTATAGTTGTTGTTCATTTTTGGTCTCACCTTCACAACACCTCCATCTTTCTCTGACACACACAGCAGGACACTGATTATAATTTAACCTTTAACTATTCCAGGGTCGACTATCTTATTATTCCAGCAAAGGAGCTTATCAGTATTTGAAAGAATAAATATTTAAGGGCGGAAATTATCATTCACCGATGTCCTCCTAAATTTTCAGCCTGAGAAATAATCCAGACCTGCATAGCTACCTAACAGCTAATAGTGATGAACTTGACTTATTGTTCATTATAAGAACTTATTGTTCAACAGTAATAGACACTCTGCAATTATTCTGTTTAGATTTTACATACACACACACACACACACACACACACACATTATATATATATAATTTTTATGCACAATTTTTATGCTTCATTATACGGCAGACCCTCAGCTCACTAACTTAATTCGTTCCGAGACTCTGTTTGTGACCCGATTTGTTTGTGACCCAAATCAGTTTTTCCCCTTGAAATGAATGTAAATACAATTAATGTGTTTCAGCTTCAAAAATGTGTTTTTAAAGTCTTATTATGGGTTTATGTGTGGCAATAAAAGATAGAATAAAATTATAGTAACCTTAATTATGGAAAAATAAGCCTAAATTAAATAAACAGATGATTTTGCTGGCGGAGGTGGGCGGTGGCGGAGGGTTACGGTGGCGGTTCTCATGTTTTGCGATTATTTCTTTATTTCAATTGTTATACGCTTAGGCTTCTTACTCTCACTACCATTTCCACTTTCTTGGAACCCATAATGAAGCTTACAGAGCAGAAATGCAGAGAAACACAACGATAAAAATGCTGTGAACACGTAATGAGTTTTAAGCACAGAAAAAAAAATCAAAGTTTGAAAAATCCTTAATTATACAAAGACTTACGGTAAACAAATAAGAAAACTAACCTTGCATGAGTCGACTTCTGGCGTTAAGGAAGTGAAGAGGAAGATGGGCGGGGAGGAGGTTATTGTACAGCCAGTGAACTTTGTTAGGTGTTCAATACGCAAACAGAAATTGGGAAAACATTGGCGCGTACGAAGCGGAAGGGGAAAATGGCTGGGGTTGTTTGTTTGGCACCCAATTATGTGGTCATGACCAGATGCAAAATTTTGGCAAATTTTTTGGTCAGGAACCGATTGGTTCATGTTCGGAAGCGTTCGTGACCAGAGGTTCCACTGTATGTGCCTTATGGAAGAGAAATTTATGTCACTGTGGCAGAGTGGCATTGTGCTTGAGGCAGCATAATAAAAAAAATTGTTTCTGTAAATTCTAACTATGGCGGTGTGAGTAATTAAACTGAATAGCATGATCCTAATACTACTACTTCTTTTTTATGCAACAACAATCTTCCTAAAATTTCAGGCATATTGGATGGCTAATTGAAATGAAACAAGGATTTCAGGGTGTAAGGGTTAAATCTAAGTCACATTTTTCTGTTCATAATTTTATCATTATTGTTTTGGTTTTTTTGGAGTGCTACATGCGTTCTCACAAAATAGTGAGCAGTCTTAATGTCTTGAACCTATCTTGTCTGATTGATCAATTTTAATGGATATCGTCTTAACTGGATTTATAACCACAGAAACTAGCTACCTAATATAGCTGTTAGTGGTATAAAAAAAACAACAAAAAAACATTTGTTATGGTTGATTTTGACACGTTTGTTCAAGATTACTGAACTCCTACTTGAGTCCACTGTGACAAAAGTAAGCTAGTTTGCTAACACTTAAGTAACTAGCTTGCTAACACTTAAGTAGCTAGCTAGGTATGTGTGAACATTACCTGAAGTAAAATACAGTTGAATGTAAGGAAACACAAGCTGAAAACTGAAGTTAGGGATGTGATGCATCAATAATTCTCGGATTTTGATGAATAAATCTTTTATCTTTAGACTGAGTGTCAGTTTAAAATGCAGGAATAAACGTAGCATCTTGGTTATTTTATGGTAGTGCAGTAAAACCTAGTTGGAGGTGTGGAGGTGAAGGGGTTTTGAAGTGGGCATTTACAATTCATGTACATCTTTGGATATTGATAGTCTTGTCTTTACAGAGGTAACCATTAATATATTTTATACGTCATTGCAGTATTCCCTGAAGCATTACAAATTCTTATGCAATATATATTATTTTCACTAGCTTTAAGAAATGCTAAGATCACGCGCTCGCTCTCTCTCTCTCTCTCTGTCTCACACACACACACACACACACACACACACACACACACACACACACACACACACACACACACACACCCCAACAGTGGATACCTTGCCATTTGAACCTTGGCTGAAACCGAACAAACAGAAAGAACACAAGGGCAAATGGAAAACTCTCACATAAATATGGCAAATCTGTGCATTTACTTTATACACTAATCAATCTTCCCAGTATAGCACAGCGAAGAGAACATGCTCTCTCAGCATAAATATCAATGGAGTAATTTGGTTTGTAACATACTTAATTCTGACCCCAAACCAAAACTGCTTGATCTGCATTTCTTTCTTCTTTTTTGTCTAATACCCAGGATAAAAATAACGTTATTCGTTAACCTGTCCTAATAAGACTAATAAATTCTCACATCTTCATCACAGTCCACAGCATATTTGGAAAATTTACACCTGCTGCATGAACTTCATTGTTTATAATAATACCATATGCCATATTTCTTTTTTTTTTTATGTACATACTTAGGTGTGTAGTTCAGCTGAAATATGACCAAAATCATTGTTCGAAGTCTAGGCTAGAGATTTTTGTTCTTGAGTTCAATTTCATTTTCTAAACCAAGTTTTACAGCAGAACCAAGAAAACATAAAAGCTGTTTCCATGTATTTTTGCGAAGGCAATTGTAGAAATCAGCCAGAACAATAGTGGGTTTCTACAGAAACTCCAACATTGGCTAGAATAAAATGCTAATGGTAATAATATTCCAATATAAGCCAAAGTCTAAGCTGCCTAACTGCTATATGATATCTGCTTTCTTTTTCTGAACTATCAGCCTGTAACATAGATAACAAGTGTTAGTGTACAATTTTTGAACTGGCCAACCTAGCCAGCTGGATCATTTTCACCACAATGCTTAATAATTCTAGCTTACTATATATAGATTTTTTTGCAAGCAAGTGTAAATATTCTCCTGTCATTGGCCTCTAACTAAAATGTAGCCGCAGTCTCTAAAATGTGAGTGGTCTTTAGATTGGTCTCATACCTGGTACTTGATATTGGTCATGTAGTACATGATATTCGTCTTGTGTCTTGATCATATCTCGGTTGGTAGATCTTTTGGTTTTGGTCTCCATTTGTACGTGTCTTAGCCTTTATTGGTATGGATCTGAGTCTCAGATGGTAGGGGTCTTGATTTTGGTTGATATGGGTCTTAATTTATGTTTATTTTTATGGGTTTTGATCTTGTTTTGGTCTTGGTTGGTATGGGTTTTGGTCTTATATTGGTGTTCTTGATTTATATGGGTCTTCATCACTATGGCTTTCGGCCTTATCTTGCTCATGGTTGGTACTTGTCTTCATCTTGTGTTGGTCTTAGTTGTTATAAATCTTGGTCTTGTTTTTTTTTCTTGTTTGACATTAACTGGTTTTGTTTTTCTTTGGTAAGGGTTTTGGTCTTGGTTTGGTTTTGTTGGAATGTATCTTAATTTTGTCGCAGTTAGTATGGGTTGGTTGCTTTGCTTTTTTTTCGTCAGTATGAGTTGCTTATATCTTTGTTTTGGTTGGTATTGGTCTTAGACTTGTTGACTGAGACAGTCTTGATTACAAATCTGTTAGAAGTCAGTATACACAAAGTACTTGGCAAAATATTGCTGTATTCAGACAAATGGCCTCAATTACACCACAAGTACTGATAGTATTGACTTATTAGATAATAGAGACTTTAAGCAAGCACTATGCTTTCCACCAGGTTAAACTCCATCAATAAATCTTGGTGGATTTATCCATAAAACAGTAAATGAGACACTTCCTATTACTTTCTACAGATTGATGTTAGCTGTTCTGTATGCATTTTCATCAATATGGACTTCTAGCAAAAGAATACATCACAGACGTCACTTGTAGACTATATCTTTACTGAATATTACTATTTTTATTTTAATCAAATGCCTTGTACATCAGTGCATATAGTCTTAGGTCTATAGGCCTGACCAACGTGGCCATGTCTTTGGTTGGAAGAACTTGATTAATTTTATTGCAATTTATGTCCTTTTATCGATCGTAAGACTGTTCATCTTTCTGCGTCTTCGTTGCAGAGATTACATATAGCAGCTTGTCATGGAGCCAGCATAAAAACTTGATGAATAAAGCAATTTTTCACTTCTGCAGGATTGAAGTTTCCTTCTATTAATATTTGCATGGTGGTAAAGACCAAAAGGATTTCTACAAATACTCCGGAAATACTGATGTCATGAAGTAAAGACCCATAAACCTGATCATTAACATTAATAATTGCTTATTGGAACAAAAAATGTAACACCAGTGTACAGGTCAAATCCCAAACAGTGCCAAAACTGCCAACCCTCTTCCATTAGGAGATTACAGCAGGACAGAACCAGCATTAGGAGAAGTGAAGAAGGTAAAATAATGTCAGTAGCCTGGAGCAGAAAGATGATAGATTGCAAAAAGGACACAACCTGCTCCCTGAACATATAATCAAATCATAAAACTTTCACTCATCTGGAGAGAAAGGTATAATGTGCATGCGTTTGGATCCCTGCATCTGCTGCAAAAGACAAAAAAGATTCTAGTCTCAATAAAGAGACCGCAGAGGGAGGGCATGGCAGTATATATCTTCCATGATCCAGTTGTCAGTCCAGCCACCCAAGTGGCACAGATGTGACATTAATTATTTTAAATCTGTCAGCTCTGCACTGGGATTTCAAAGTGCCTAAACAGCAGTCCCGAAGGCCGGACCCTGGCTGAGTTTGACTAATGAGGAAGTTAACAGTGAAGAGAGCAATATAACAACTGGTCTATGCATGGATCAATCAAAGTAAGTGGTGAAAGGAAGAGGGAAAACCTTGCTTGTAAGGATTAGTGCTTCAGTTGTAAAGCAGCTTGGATAAATCCAGGTTGGCTTCTATAATAATGACAAAAACAAAATAAATCAATAAAGCAATTATGGGCACATGCATGAGCTAAATGAAATAAATCCTCAGCTCAATCTTGCACACAGGGTCCTACCAGGGTAAGGGACCTACACTGGACCTTCATGACACAAGCACAACACACTTGTAAACAGTTCATAAATCTTTTATAAAGTTAATAGGATAAGGCAATTTAAAGTTAAAACTTGTGAGATCATGGCGGTTTTACACAGAGCACCTTACTGATACTCTACACATCCTTATCCTTGTTTTCCAAGTAATTTCTTTGTTGTTAACATATTGTATAGTATGCACAGCGTTTCATAGCGATGTTAATAATGCTAAATAAACGACCACTTTTACTTGAAAAGAAAATTACCAGTTGGGGATTCTAGAAATGTATTTAGAATATTTAAATAAAACAACAAAAATAAAGAAATCTGGAAAACGGTGAGTAATGTGAATTGTCCTGCATGTACGCTGGGCACATACGGTACTCATGATAACGATGGGAAAGGTGAGAGTGGTTTAACAGCATGATCTGTCTGTATAAAATGTGCATTCCCCTTCTTATGAATAGTCATATGTATTTATTAGCTAATGTGCCTCTCTGTAAATTGGTACTTAATCCCAGTTGTTAATCGCATTAATACAGGTAATTGGTTGAAGCGCATGAAAGATGCCCTGACTGCAGGAGGAACCCTTCGTCAGGTTTTATCTGGTGTTCAAGCTAATGAAATTCCCCTCATGAGAACCCTTTTGTAATTATAATTATCAGTATGATTGAACTTCAAGAAACCTCAGCCTGACCCTGCAATTTAGTGCAAAACTCTCCAGCCCATAATTAAAGACACATCCTCTAAGGCATTGAAGGTCTGCGAGATGTAAACTAAGGGCATCATGGATCAGCATCAGGGAAAGTAAAATAACAAAGTAGTGATTGTTTATGTAGGAAAACTGGAGGTCATTAACGGAAATATGGAGGCAGTTTTCCCAATGGACTTTTATCTTTAAAAACCTTTACATATTAATTTCTTTAGAATAGAAAATGACTGTGTAAAAACAGTGCGTTGTTTCCATTAGTAAATAAATTGAACCCACTCGTTATGGTTTTTGGATTACTGTACATATTTAGATTGTATATTCAATGCTTTATTGAAATTTCCTATTGAAGCAAGCAGTGAATTTAAATGAAAAATGATTATTACATGTTTTGCTGTATTTGCACGAAAAAACCCAAAAACCTTTCCAGCTCCAGCAGCTCCAGGATCCCTGAACTCAGGTTATTGAAATTCACATTCTCTGTGCCAACATGGGTTTCTTCTAGGTTCTTGGGGGTTCTTCCAAAAACCATACAGAAAGGTGGATTGTTATTGTTCAATCATTTAGTCATCTGACTCTTCATGACATCATGGACTTTAACACATCAGATCCTTCTATTGAGCACTGCCTCTCTGAGCCCCTTCAGATTCATCGCCACAGTAATGGTGTTTATCCATCTCAGCTTCTGTCACGTTTCCCCATCATGAGCTCCTTCTCCGGTGATTCATGGCTTCTCATTATATGTCCAAAATAGTTCAGCATCTATCTCATTATCAGTCCTTCCAAGGAGCAGTCTGGTTGTATTTCCTGAGTGAAATTTCTGATTTGTTTGTTCTTCTTTCCATTCAAGAGACTCTCAGCTGTCCCTCAGGCTCTGACATTCATAATCCTCAATTTCTCATCTTCTCTTAATTAATTTGGTAGACAATTGGTATTTTGTTATTTTATTAATGCTAGAATACATCCTAGTTTTGGAAGAAACCTGCATCTCTGTTTCAACAGTGTCTTTGTTTTACCGTCCTTTTGCAACGGCGAGACAGTGGACACTGGGCTCAGGGTCTGTCTTTGCTTTGTGTTGCTGATTGTCAAGTGATACTCTGCCAATTCATACTCTCTGTTTAGGGCCTGATAACTCTGTAATCTGAACTAGTATTGAGTATTTGCTTCCCAGTGTTCCAGATGAGCTACATGGATCTGTGTGATCATTGTTTTTTTTTTACTTTTTGGTCTTCTGAGAATATGCAGGTATAAAAGACTACTGCGGATACACGTACCATATGTTAGTTTAACAAAATTAATTCTGGTTCAGATTGCACATGTATGTCGGGGGTCATCAGCCTAGCAAGGATATTTTAGTGTACGATTCTCTCTCTGCCCTAGTTTGTCCTGTTCTGGTTTTTTGACTTCGGATTGTGTTTAGTATTTACGAGTTTCTGCCCTGCCTCATTTATCCTGTTTGCCCAATCGTCTGACCTATTGCCTGTTTCCCGGATATTGTCTTGTGCATGCTGATTCGGATTTGTTTGCCATCTTCCTTTGTAAATAAATATATATCTATATGTATTTATTCTGTGGCTCCCCGCGCACTGCCAATACCCCGCACGTGACAAGTGGACAAAAAACGTAATGTTTAAAGAGAAATGGACAGAGAGGTATACATTTATTCTCCTTTTCAACTTTAAAACAGACGTTTCATCTCATGGCACTAGTCAAAAGCATTAATGCGAGGTGCCAGTGCAAAAGAAAACATTTTATCTTGATGCCTTGATTATAGGCATCATATATAAACTAGTCATTAATAGTGAAACATCAACCATAACTGCTGTCAGCATTTAGTTATGCTATTTGTTTTTCCAGACTTTTGTAAGCAATAAAGTTTATATAGCCAAACCCTCACAAACTGTAGTTTTTGTGAACTAATACTTTGCTACTGGGTAGGCCATGAAAAAGTAGCCCGTCTCCAATACCGGCGCCGCACTCTTTGGAGGAGGCCGTAGCCGCTTTCGCTCCGTCTGCCGCCCCATGTGTAAGTGCGTAGACGTGACCGGGGACCACTTTCAGCATCTGTTGGGACTTTTGTTTCAGTGAATAAAAACTTTTTTTGTTTTTGCTCGTTCATCTTATCTTCCTATCGCCAGAGGTGGGCTACTTTTTTGTGGCCCACCCTGTATTTAATTAGGAATGTTAATGCCAAAAATGTGACCAATTACTGAAATACCTTTTCATGACAGTGAGCCACAGGATAGAAAACGATCCTTAGGATGAACAAAACCATTTTCTTGATTCCTGCAGCTCTGTTAAAACTGATTGGAGTTTAAACTGTTTTCATGTATGAGTGACTGGCAGCAAAGCAGACTCCAAATGGCTCAGTCTCAACCATGTGCAATGAAATTAAACAACAAAATTTAATTGCTAAATGCAACTTCGAATACTTATTCATTTCATATAGGATGATTTATTACAGCATCTCATTCACTTTTTTTTTTTTTAAATAAAAATTAAACAATTCCTGTAAAATCTGTTCATACTCCTGTCCTGTAAAGTTCGTGTTAAAACCATTAGAGGTTAAAAGTCAAAATTAGAAAATCGTTTTTGGTTCTTATCATACAATTACTATAAGACAATAAGAAGCTGATTCAAATGTTTAGACTTTTTTTTTTTGCTAATTAAAAGTTTGGTAATTATGTTTCTTTTAGGAAAACCAATTAAAATCGAAATTACAACAAATGTTTAGAAATGGGTTTAATTTTCCTGATCATATTTCACCGTGTCTTAATAAGATTTGGTTATAAGAATTGGATTTGTTTGCTAATTAGTCCTATAATGAGAAAAAGTTGCAGTGCTTTGGCTGAAATTGGAGGTTAAAACCTTCCTCAGCTTTCAGTTATTGATGTTAAAGTGTGTTGTGTAGTACCTACAGATTAATCCGTACCTACTATAAATCTGGATGTGCCCATGGGGTGTGGCTGTTTCTGTGTTATCCCTCAGTTAGGAACAGAGGAGAGCTTTTATTCTGGGTGATGAAGAGCTTTGCTATCTGAGCGTTATGTGAGGTGAAGAAGGAGAGCAGACTTTTTTGTTAGAAGGATGCATGGATGGAATTGTATATGATTGGGAAATGACAGGAATGCCACTTCAATAGTGGAATGCTGGGATATAATCGGGCAGAGCAAGCTTTTGGGCATGCTGCCCAGGAGAGCCCGTAGTCCCCAGAGAGGAGGAGAAGCAACAGAAGCCAACATCATGGGGGCCTGAGATAATTTTTCCCCCTTTTAAGCCTGTGAGATTTCTCTCCAGCAAGTTCTTTTTATACCTTTATGAATTATGAATTGCATGCATCATTTATGCTGTATAATTACCTTTGTGGCAGCCCTTGAATTGATGCAATCCTCGAAACCTTGATTTTTGTTTTCTTCAAATATTACACACTATTATTTTTTTAATATATAAAATTACGGATCACATCACATCAAATTCTTAAATAGTGACAAAGATTTGATGAATTTACTTTTCATGACTAACTTGCAAGATCAAATCTATGGGATGTGTACTATTTGTGCAAGACAAATAACACAGCCCTCTGCTGCATACTTCTCGTACTACATACATATGAGGAGAACTAAACACTTCAAGATTTATTCACATATACACACAGCTGTCAAGCAGCAGCATTCATAGGCGCTGAGGACACACACACACACACACACACACACACACACACACACACACACACACACACACACACAGACACACATCCACCCTCACCCCCACCCCCACCCCCACCCACCCACAGCTCTGTGTGAAGATCAGGGCAAAAACTTATGAGGAGATTTATACAGTGTTTGCACTGATCACCCTTCACAGAGCTGACAGACAGCCGAAGCAAATTTTTGTCACTTATATGACACACAATTGATTTTTCCAGGAATGTCTGGACCCATTTCTTCCCCGCTGTCTGAAAGCAGCTTTATATCCCCGTGTAACGATCACTCTTCAGTGGGTGAGGCATTCCTAAAAATAGGTCTCCTTCTTAAGAGAACCCAATGAACAATAATTTGGAGAATTATTCTGAGACTTCTTCAAAATCTGTATCCTTGGACTACCTTCAGATCTCAGTTAAATCACATGCAGGATGAACTCTATAAATAATCCAGCTCTTTCTCTGTACTTTTGCCCTACACATGAAATATTAACACTCAGATATCCAAACCAAAATGAATTCATTAACACATACACAATAGGATTAAATGTTTGTGGACATCTGATCATTATATCCATGTGTGCTTTTTAAGCATTTCTTGTCAGATTAAGATTTGAGGCTGTTTTGAAAGCAAAAGCAGACCCTACCCAGTATTAGTATCATATTCCCAATAAAGTGCTCTGTGAGTGTGTGTCAGTGTGCAAGTTGGATGTCCGGTTCCAGATATAGTCCTCCCTTTGCTGTTATAATAACCTCCACTCTCCTGGGAAGGCTTACCTCTAGATTTTGGAGTGTGACTGTGAGGATTTGTTCATTCAGCCACAAGAGCATTAGAGAGGAGGCCTGGCCTGGCTGGTGCTTTCATTCACCCCAAAGGTGTTCAGTGGAGTAGAGGTCAGGGATCTGTGCAGGGCACTCAAGTTCTTCCACAATAACCTTGGCCAAATCATGTTTGAGAGCTTGTTTTATACACCTTGGCATTGCCATGCTGGAAAGGGGTTCAGCTCCATGTTTCCAGTTAAGGGAAACTGTAATGCTACAACGTACAAAGACATTCTGTCCAATTGTGTGCTTTGCCAACTTTATGGCAATAGTTAGGGGAAGGCTTGCACGTGTGTGACAGTCAGGTGTGCACAAACATTCGGCCATATAGCGTACTTATGGACAAGGATGTGAAATATCAGCTTTTTTTTTTTTAATACATATCATACTAGCTGATTACCCAGGGACTTCGCTCACTGAATACAAGGGGGAAAAAAATAAAAAATGCAGTATTTATAAAATAAGTTTGTTAATTACCAATTTTATTTTTCAACAAATAGTGGTCATACGTCATTTCC
>JAQMCW010000009.1:15427886-15444057 GCA_030068335.1 Chrysichthys cranchii
TGTAAGTAAAAAATAAACTTTTCCACCCAAGGTTTCCAACACTGGAGGGAGCATCACAGTGCTGTCAGCCAATCAGAGGCGTTACGTTTTCATGTCATGAATATTCATGAGTAAGAGCCGAAATCCTGTCGTTCTCCCCTCACGCACTATTCCACCAAACTAGAACAGCCTGAAACAGGAGCCCCAGAGCATTTTTTTCACCAAAACCGACTCAGAGGGCATTCATTCATACTAGAGCCCACTGCAAAATTAATGAAAAAACAATGCGATGACCCCTTTAAGTCCTCACAACCCAATGAGCACAACACTAAATAGACCCCTATGGATATATTTTGTTTTTAAAGGTGGATAGTGGCGAAACATTCCAGGATTTCCAATTTAAATGATATGTGAGGCTGCATTATTGTTCTTGGAGCTCAGCAAATGTCTATGCTTGGATCCAATCCTGCATCAACTGTAAGCCAGTTTGGATAAAATCTTCTGCCAAATAAATAACTATCATTCAAGTGCAATAGAAAAATATGTTCACAGAACATGCTTTCTACTTATGTTGGCAGGAACTGAACATTCAGTTGACAAAACCACAAATTAGCATTTAGTATTATCTAACATTTATGCATAACAGGTACACCAAACACCCTCGCTCAAAGTTGGATAATACGAAACACTATCGGCGTTCCAGATCTCTGTAATTTATATTTATAGCAAATATCTATTGTGCTTTTATATAACGGGTCTGAGTGCGAGTGAACACTATCCGCTTGCTATTGTGTGTCTCAGTTTTGCAGTCAGTATTCCTTATAAGTACAACAGCATAAAAAATTCACTATGAGCTTATTGCTAAAAAGGGTATGAAATTTTAAAGATGGTTGTCAGATGAAGGTATAAAAAGTCCCCCCCCCTCGAAGGAAGAGCTCTATTTATATAGTAGTTTCACTCCGGCTTTGTTAGATGAGCAGGTCAGAATCGTGAGGCACTTCAGCACAATGCTGTGTTGTTATGGGGTATTTGTCAAATGTTCTGTTGCAGATCTCAAAGATTAAATGTTTATCACCATGTGCCATTTCTGATTTTTTTTTACTTTCTTTTGCGATCTCTTACTCCAGCATATTTACCTGTATATTGATTAAAATGTTAGAAATGGAGTTAAATGTAATTGTGAGTTGTAATCCAGGCTGACAGCCAGACTGGGCCTCAAGCAAGCTGTGGGCTGGCTGGTGTGTGTGTGTGTGTGTGTGTGTGTGTGTGTGTGTGTGTGTGTGTGTGTGTGTGTGTGTGTGTGTGTGTGTGAACCATCTAAATTGCTGCTTAATGTAACTTCTGGGATCTCATGCAATGGAAATTATATGAATCATATGCCTAGATATGAAATCACTGAATATGGATTAATTTCCTGTGTGATTTTTGTTTGTGATACGGATAAAGTGCATCATGTTGTATTAGAAACTGATGAGGTTACATTTAACAGGGTTAAACACACTTCTTTCTGATCTTTGCACCAGGTCTATTATTGCCTAGCTCGATAAAAGTTGCCTACAATTGAATAAATGCCTAGTAATCTCTTTTCTACATTCTTAGTAGATAGGATAATGTAGAAGAACCATTTTGATTCCCTGAATAACCTTTCAGTCCATCATTCTGTTAACTGGATTTTGCAGTATTGGACTATTGTAGTCAAAACCACCTAAAGCAGTTGGTCGACCAACCCTGTTCCTGGAGATCTATCTCCCAGAAGACTTTATCTCCAATAATAATTGGGGCCCAATGATCATCCAATCATTGCCTTGAGAAGTTCTTGAATAACTAAAAGAGGTGTGTTAGATTTTGGTTGGAGATAAAAGCTGCAGAAAGATAGACCTCCAGGAACAGCATTGCTGATCACTGACCTAAACTGAGACCAAGGCATGAACAAGACCAGAGTGTATCAAGACTGAGAAACGACCAAAAACATTAAGGGTTAAGACCAAGTCAAGACCAAGACCAAGGCAGGGTGAGACCGAGTCAAGACGAAGACCAGAGCAGCGCAAGTCCCGCTCTGCATGACACACTTACGCATGCAGACCATAGGAACTTCTCAAACTGATCTGAAAGGACCATATTACCATATAAACATCCACATGCAACCAAACCCCAAGAGCTGAAATCAACTTAACCGCCTTTATTTAACACCCCTTATTGGAATTGGAAACAGGAAGTCTGGCGTCCAATCACAGTAATGATGTTAACAAATTAATCAAACATTGCACAGGCAATGTAGTGATATCCCTACAACTATGGTCTTGATCGGTCTCAAGTTCTTTGTCTGAGACCAAAACAAGACCAAGTAAATATGTGGTCAATTCTGAGGCTTTTCCGAGACCTTTAAAAAGCGGTCTTGACCCCAACAACGATCTCAGGTATGACGATGCTAGTATTTTTTTTTACACAAAAGACAGAATGATCATCTTCAGCCAAGATTACATACAGTAATGGCAACAGTTATGGGAATTTATTTTAATCCTCTGTACAGCCAACACAGATGATTGAAAAACAAAAATTTAGAGTCGCCAATACTGTAAAGCCAACCGATCACAGGCTGTAATATAATTCTTTGGGCATGAGTTAAGATTGGTGGTCTTAGAATTGGTGGCCACTTTAGTGCCATTGCAACCAAAGATAACTACATTTTAAGTTTTCCTACATAATGCCATGACATTGCTACAACACTTACCTAACCGCCACCAATAGGATGACGATAAAAGATTATGCCAAAATCCTGGGTAGCTACCCCTGTGGTAAGGGCAGTGATGAAATATTTACAGAATAATATCCTTACAAATGTTTTGGTTGATTTTCTGCAAGACCCTATATCAGGTCAGTTGACACTGCAAGTATAATATAGGAATTTTCTTTAATCATGGGTCAATTGTTAGAGGATCCTGAGGGTATAACCTGACATGGAGAATGTTCTCACAAAGTTTCTTATTGAATTCAGATCTCGTACAGCATGGCTATAAATAATATTCTTAAAAATATTCTTTAAAAATACAAAGTCCAAGTTGATGAAAATCATAGACTTTATTCAAAGGTTCCATCCACAAAAGACTCGACAATCACTCGATGACAAAAACAGTAGTCAAACACATACACAATAAACACATTTGCTTCGCTGAGTGCTGGATGAATTCTTTTAACTATGAAGACATATTTCCATCCTGAATAGAGCATGGTCTCTTCAAGGATAACCCCGCCCCATCCGCAGGACACAAGAGTCCACTGAACGGTTTGATGAGAACGAAAATAATGCAAATTGTACGTCATGGCTTGCACAGTCACCAGATCTCAACCAAGTTAAAAATTCAAGGGAGATTCTGGAGTGACGAGTTATAGAGTGGACCCTCGACTCACGAACTGAATACGTCCCGAGACTCTGTTCGCGACCGGATTTGTTCGCGACCCAAATCGATGTTTCCCTTTGAAATGAATGTAAATACGATGAATGTGTTTCGGCCCTCAAACACCTGTTTTTAAAGTGTATTATGGGTTCATGTGTGGCAATAAAACATAGAATCAAATTAAAATAACCTTAATTATAGAAAAATAAACCGAAATGAAATAAACAGATGACTTTAATGCACGTTCCCTTTGCGGTGGAAAGCGGTAGATACAGTAGTTGCCGGCATAGGTGGACGATGGAGGAGGGATATGGTGGCGGTTCTCATGTTTTGCACTTATTGCTTTCTTTATTTCAACTGGTATACGCTTAGGCTTCTTACTCTCACTACCATTTCCACTTTTCACTTTATTGGGACCCGTAATGAAGCTTATAGAGCAAAAATGCAATGAAACACAACGAGAAAATGCGTTCACACCACAAGTGCTTGACCGGAACTTAAGGTTGGTGCCGTGAGGCGTGGGTTTGCTTCTTGGACGTCAGTCCAGGATTTCTTCATCGGTCGGTACAAAATCTGCTCTTGAATTTAGCTCAAATATCGATTTGTTCGCCATCCAATGCATTCGCAAGCCGAGGGTCCATTGTATAGGACTCTCCACCACCATCATCAAAACAGCAATTAAAAGAATTCCAAAAGGATTTTTGGAAGAATGGCCCTGATCATTACAGTACAGCTCCAGACATGTGAAGAACTGGTGCCAATGTGCAGTTTGGGTTGCAGCCCAACACCCTACTAAGATGTTCATTTCTCGCTGAATTTATGTTAAGCCATGAGTCCAATTGGTCATTTGTGTCCCTGTTTATTTGCATTTAGTGGTTTTATTTCACCTTTGTCATCATAAGTGACACATAATCCCATGTAGCTACCAACTACAATAATATGTGAATAGTTTTTACTAAGGCATCTGGGTGATCTATCCTTCTTTCAGCCTGAGCCATGTTGGACTCTCAAATAAAAAAACGGATAGATTTTTCAGAATCTATCCAAATGCCCTTCTGTCCATTTTGACAGTAATCTTTCTTTAGGGAAATAAGCAACCACCCTCCATTTTCACCTATCAAAATGTCCTTCCTGTGTCCCACTCAAGCACCTTTCCTGGATAATTGTGTTTCAGTGTTGATGGGAGGAGCACGGGGCTCGTTTTGGCTTAGCCGTTACACTTAGTGCCTGATTTCTCCCCCAGCACAGCAGTGTGTATAATAGGTGGCATTTAGGAGCCGGAGGCTTATTTGCTTGATCGTCACGTCCAGTTTGCTCGCTGTCAAGTGTCTCCCCTCCCCTCGGCCTTCAGTTGCTGGCACAATTGGATCTCCCTGGCTAGCGCTGTCAGTCAAGTGCTTTGGGCAGATGGTGAGGATGGACCCGATAGAGAATGAGAGAGAGAACGAGAAAGAGAGAGAGAGAGAGAGAGAGAGAGAGAGAAAGAGAGCAGGCAGTCTGTCCTCTATTCAGACTGGTGTGGCCAAACTTATAGCCTCACTGACCCGGACACCACACACACTGGGCATGCGGAGCGCCAGACGGTGCCCCCCACACGTGCACACACACACACACGCACACACACACACACACACACACACACACACACACACACACTGATGTGGGAAGAAAATGAAGAAACCAGCTTTCAAAGCTTTCAAATTTCAAAGTTCTACCGAGGCATGTGATGTTGAAACGAATGGCAAGATTTTCAGCAAACGTCTGAAAAGCATCCAACACTGAGGTTGAATTAGGATAGAAAAAGTGTAGACCCCATCTTTTTCCAACAGACAATAAGGTTACAGTGGATTTTTCTGCATGTTTTCTATCATTTTTTCCAATACTGATGCTATGGAAATGTGATTAAAAACAAGTTTTAATATCTTTATTTCTGTCCTACACGTTTTACGTGACTTTCAGTGAGACCCTTAATATGATTTTGAACCATCTCCTGATTCCTTTCCTGATTCACAAACCACGCAAAATGAACATATATTTCTTTAATAACGATTTCTTTGTTTATTACTACATGCAAAGCATTTATAGTAATTGTTTTCACCTAAGGAAATGCCCACATCCTATATAAAGCAGTCAACATTAAATCATTGTTATTATCAGTACACAAAGCTGTGATTTAGTATGAACGCAAATTCTTCTATCAGACCTGAACTTTACTGGCTGTTCATGTATGAGGTAAATATGCATATGAAACTTTACAGCTGTGGTCTCTGGAATTGCTTGTTTTAAAAAAAATGGATTGAAAAGTCCACGATTTTTAAATGACTTGCGTATTAAACTTTATAAATAACGTGTGATCTTCAATGGTGTCTATTGACAAATGACTTGCTGACCTGTTGACTTTATTTTCACGAACACGTCGGTCTAGTTTCACTTTATATAACATACGACATTACCCACAATTACATTTGAACACCTGCTGCTAGTTGCACCAATAGGATATAGCCCTTGCCTTAATACGTGTACGTGTGAGATTTTTTCAACACGACGACGTTGATCGTTGATGAGCGGCGGCATAATATAATTGTCTGCCTGACTCTCAATATGATTTGCGCTCCTAATAGCTAAAAAGAAAAAAAGGTGTTCTTATTTTATCTTGTTAAACAGGCAAAAACCTCAGAATTTATAAGAGGGACCCAAAAAGAGGCGGAGCATAACGCGTGGTCAAAGAGAATGAATGCATGTGCAGAAATTCCTAGTACGGTAATAGAAAAGGGGAATTGTGGATAAATTCTTTATGCACTCATCGCACTTTTTGGCAATCAAATCAGGATAATTGCCTGAAGTAATGACTGACTATGGTGCACCCCAGTGCAGCAGATAGAAGGCACAGATGAAGTGTACAGAATCATGTTATAAAAGGCATGTCTGAGGATTTATTAGAATGAAGCACTGATTAAAGATGTTGTTGTTGTTGTTTTAAGAAGCACAGGAACTCTTTGTTGACACTGACAATGGTCTTATCAGTCGATTTCGCCTGTACAGCAGGCATTTAAGTGTAATAATCTTTATTCTAGTGTTTTAATCCATAGGTAGATTCAACGTGAAATAGAAGACAAATCTCACATTTTCCACCTAACTATGAGTCAAATAAGGACAAGTCTTACATGCATTTGTGCTGATCGAGCTGCAGGACATTTCCAAACAATGCAGCACAAAAGAGGAATTTGAGGAACCATTGCGGTTTTCTGAATGTTACTAGAATGCATGTATACAATACGTGACATACATACGTTAAACGTGTTTGGAAAAATTCAAGTTTAATGTTTAGATAAACGACTGATCCTTTTAAATAAAGTGTTTCTGCTTTACTCTCTTTTGTGCAATAGTGTCTGTACTGTAAGGGTAGGCCATCTCCTTAGACCTTTTGGTATGTTTTATGTTATCTGCATCGAGCAGTATCTTGAGCAGACTACTCGGAATTTGTTTACCATACATGGCGATTTGGGGGTGTCTCATTATGCAAATGAAACTGGTTATGCCCAAGCGGAGCAAATTATAATACTGGGATTTATCAACGTCCATTGTGTACAGCTGCGTGCATGTACGTGGGATAAATATTCGTGTGTGTGTTGGTGGGTTTTACGCACAAATTTAGAACTTGTTTAGAAATGAGACAATGAGAGCAAATTAAGAAATGAAACCCCTGCTCCGATACGCAGTGGATCTGGAGCCTGCTCTGGGAAAACTAGGAGCAGGGCAAGAGAATTCCCCTCACATGGAACGCCGGTCCATCTGAGCTCACCATGCACTCACATTCACACGTTTACCTTCGCCAATCCACCTGCCTGCATGATCTCTGTGCAAACCCACAGACGGTAACCCAGGCTCAGGATGGAACTAGGAAGCAGTAATGATACCGTCTGCACCACTTCCTTCCTTAATCCCTTCCTAAAAAGTGTGACGCAGAAGTGTTTTGGTCCTTTAGTCTATCCAACGTTCCTTCTTCCTCGTGTGTACACACAGATCAACCTCCGATTCTTCAAGTTTTATTTTAATACCACCATCGATGCTGTCGTGTCAGTCATTTTCACTAACTAGCAAAGCTGAGTGTCCACCAAAATGCAACACAACTTTGTTGTATAGCTGCATTGCATTAATGGTCCACTACGTAGAATTTAGAGGGATCTGTTAGCAAAAATCCAATCTAGTATTCATAGGAACGTTTTCATTAGTGTATAATTACCAGTTCTTAAACATTACTGTGTTTTTGTAAGCTTAGAATGAGCCCTTTATATCTACACAGGGAGCGGGTCCTCTACCATGGATCCACCATATTGCACCAGTACGGCAGCCCAGAAGAGACAAACCTTTTGAGAGTACCTTCCGTGTTCTGCATTTTTATAAGTAGCAGTGTAAATCTGGAAGGAAGCACTGGAAGGACAAATAAAGAAAAGAGGAAAAAGAAAGCAGAGGAAGCTGGTGCTGCCTAACATGTTTGAGAATCCTCAAGCTGGAGCTAAGGCCAGCTGACTTCAGGTGAGAGGTGGGTACATCCTCGGCAGGTCACCAATCCACCACAGGGAGACACACAGAGACAGACAACCATTCACACTCACATTCACACCTACGGGCAATTTAGAGTAGCCAATTAGCCTAATTCCCTCTGTGCATGTCTTTGGACTGTGGGAGGAAACCGGAGTACCTGGAGGAAACCCGCACAGACACGGGGAGAACATGCAAACTCCACCCAGAACAGCGCCCTGGTTGACCCGGGGATTGAACCCAGGAGCTTCTTGCTGTTAGGCAACAATTCTAACGACTACACCACCATGCCACCTGTTTGAGAATCCAAATTTTGAAAAATGAAAGATGGTGCAGATGCTCCCCGACTTACGATTTTTCAAAGTTGCGATGATGATTGCGATGCGCTAAAAATTGTAAAATATTAAAAAAATATTTAAAATTCATGAGCAGGCATCACTGACAGACATAACAGCATATGACATACGCAGAAGTTTGGACTATGCCTGGAAGTATGCCGATGGCACCCGGAAGTACGCGGATGATGCCCGGATCACTCGCCTCACGCAATGCCTCACCCTCTCCCGCAACTCACGGAGTTATCTGGTGTATCGGTGTACTGTGCAGTGCATTACCCCAGGTTTTTTTGTGCGCTTCAAGAGCTAATTTTAATTCAAAAGCATGTCTTCTACAGGAAAAAAACTCCTGGGTAGGCTAGGCTAAACTAGGCTAAACTAGGCTAAGTAGTTCGACATATGATATTTTCGACTTACGATGGGTGTGACGGCACGCATCTACTGCACATCGTAACTTGAGGACTACCTGTACTTGTTATTTAACATGGAAAAAGGAAGTGAGTGTGAATGTAAGTACTTGGAAGTACTGTACACTGTGGAAACTGGCGGTCACTGTACGTTCTAATAGATGCTTGGAAAGGGAGGGGGTAAGGGAGGGGCATTTGTTGCAATCAACTAAATCCTATATAGTGGAAATTGAATTGCATTTTGCTTCTAACGTTAGCTGTCACTCCTTCTGCATTATTTTTCCCCCATTAATGTGACTCTATACATCACTGGGAAATAGAGAGCGAGAAAACCCCGAAAAACTATCGCTTATGTTTTAATGTTATTTGGAAGAGTTCATATTATTTGGAACGAGACCTAGAAATCTGTGGTGTTATTGCTTCTCGCTGATTTATTTAATTGAGTCATTAATCATTTATTTAAATCTAGAAAAACACATTAATCTTTAATGCCGACGCCGAATCTCCTCTTTCTCTGGTTCTATATAACAATTCACGCTCACATATCCATGCAGAATATTTAAGCCGGGTGAAGAATCTGAGAGCTGAATGATGGACAGCACTGTGGGGTTTTAGTACAGAAAAAGGTAACGTCGGGAAATGACATCTACCTACTCAGAAACCAAGAGGACAGGGGAACTGCCTCGATAGGAAAATGAAGAGGAATTGGTAATATGAACTATATTTCTGTGTGTGCAAAAGATCGGACTGCAATCGAAACGATTTCTTCTCAAAGAATGACTTTAATATGAACTTACCAGACCCTATTGTTAACAAAGACTTTAATAAATACTTCTTCAAATCTTCTTTGACTATTTGCTCGCTCATTTCCTGGTAAGTCAGTCAGCTCAACGTGCACTTCATCAGAATAAAGAGGAACAGTAAGGACTTTATGAAGTAAATTCTTTATCATTTAATGAGGTCTGGATTACGTTAATTCTGACAGGTGCAGGCCAGACAGACGTTCTTGAAGGATGGACCAGGGGTTCAGGGAAAACTTTTGGGCAGCACAAAAAGTGCAAAACGTTTGACCAGTAACTGTTAATATGATTGATTTGGATGTTGGCATATCAGTGAGTTTTGTAATCGACTGTCACCTGGAGAGCACTGCAAGGAAGAAGATCTTTTAGGATAACAACTGGATTTATTTTAAGAATTTATTTCTGGAAGCAAGAGACGTTTCCGGCATTGGAATGAGACAGTTCGAAGACTGAGAAAAAAAGTCTGTCGGCTGGAAAAAAAAAAAAAAATCACATGCGCGTTATGAGATCATAAGATTTGATGTATGATTCTGTGATGGTCCAATCATGTGGAAAAAAAATCTAATGTGAAATTAAACCAATAATAGATCATGGGGTGGGGGTGGGGTGGGGGGATCATGCATAAATACAAAATAATCATGCAAAGGGGGAAAAAATCATGTGTAAGGAATTAAGATATCTGAAAATAAATGGATCGTGTGTAAAAATAGATTAATCATGTAGGGAGAAATCAAATATATACTGTAAATAAAAAAAATGTGTAAAAAAATCACACGGAAAATAATAATGTGTTAAAAACACATTAGGAAAAAAAGAATCGTGGGGGGGGGGCATGTGGAAAAAAAGAGCACACGAAAATAAATGAGGAAGAATATCACGTCGAAATAAATGCATAGTGAAAAAATAATGTGAAAATGGATCAACTGTGGGAAAAATCGACTGTGAAAATAAATGACACACAGAAAAATAGTTAAAAAATAATAAATTAATCCGAATTAATGAATCGGAAAAATCAAGACTTTGAGAAAAAAAAAAAAAAAACACGTGAAAATTAACGAAAAGAAAAAAATAATGCAAAAAAAAAAAGTTTAATAATGTAATACTAAAAAGAATCATAGACATTTCCGATGTTTTTAAGATGCCTTTTAAATTGACTTGTAAACATTTCCTGTTTAAGTCTCTGCACACTGATTCGGATTCCTGTGCACCAGCAAGACTCAATCATACAATTTGTCGCCAGGCGTCGGCGCTGATTTAGTCACAACATCCCACGGAAGCTCGAGTGAGTTTAACAAAGACGAAAGAGGAAAAAGGAAAAACAGCAAAAGGCTGCAAGATTATAAAGATATAAATGGCTGTCGTCAATGCTTCCCAAAACCCCTCTCTTTTTAATGAAGAAAATTTTCCGCAAAAAAAAAAAAAAACCACAATGTTATCTCCAACTGCTCTACTTCTGACTGCTCAATGTGCTGTAGCTATTTGCATAACATTTGCATTTGGAGATCTTAACTTTATTAAGATGCCTCTTGCAAAGATAAAAATCTACTCAGTGACCAGCTCAGCAATTATTTCCTCCTCATTATCCTTTTGACAATCCCACAGATTCTCCATGCCTTAGATCTATAATTATCTCCAGATTGTGAAGGCGGAGAATGTACCGGGCCTATGCATTATGCTGAATTAACTGTCAACAACTGCGAACTGTTAATGTCAAGGCTGGCTTGCTCTCTATCTTTATATGTGTTTAGCATGGAAGGGAAAGGGGTTGGGGTCCAGCAGCTTAACAGGGGGAGGATGTTATGTATACTAAATATTAGCCTAGCATAGGGGGGCGCTAGCACAATTGTACCGTTTGTTTTCTCTAAATGCAAGCATGCAAATGTGAATTTATTATGTGCATACGCAAGTACATCACTTTGTGTGTGTTTGTAGATAAACAATAGGATTAGTCCACTCGGAATTTAACGTTTCTCGATATAAATGCTGCGAAAGGAAGCAAGTTCATGTAAATTGCACCCGGTGCCATTATCAGAGACGCTGCCATTGATTTCACGCAACAAATCGTGTCATGGGATCATAGTGAAGGTAAAGGAGCTTCCTGAAGTTCTCAGGGACAATATTATCAAGCAACACTAAAAATAGAAAATGCTTCAGAGCTACAGCAAAGACCTTAAACATCCATGCCAGTACAGTTAGTTTGGTATTACGCAGGCGGATAGTTAACGCAACTACAACTAACTGTCCCTGGACTGGTGCAGCATACATGATGGTAAGAGAAAGAAGCCAGCAGCCGCTTGAAAAGAGTTGCAGGATGACCTGAAAGCAGCAGGGAACAATACGTAATGAGCTGCACTCCAATCACCTCCGTTCCTACACTCCATGCTAAACACCTCTGCTCAAAAAGAAGCACAGAGACGCACATCTAAAGATATTTTGTCACACCTGGGCCTGCACTGCTTGTGCTACATGACTTACATTGACCCCATTTCCCATGAGCACACACACACTGAAGCATAGCCAACACAGACTCGGACATGGACGTAGACTACGATTCCAAGTCACACGTGCAGCCAATCAGGACTCACTCACACACTCTGAATGTAAATAAAAGGACTCTCAGTTTGCATTGTGCTTTGTAAAGCATCAGTCTTGCTCCTTTGTGTGCCAACTGTTGCCAAGCCATTATACTGTACTGTGATCTGGATAGTCTGGTTTTTGACTCTATTTTTGCCCTTCTGACGCTGACGTTCTGATTTTTCCTGCTATAGTCTGTTTGTTGAGGCGGCACGGTGAAGAAGTGAAGTGATACTAGTGATTACCACACGTGAAACACAGCACAGCACAGCATAGCGTGACACAGTGAAATTACTTCTCTGCATTTAACCCATTCACTAGGTGAAGCAGGGGGCAGCCGAACAGCGCAGCGCCCGGGTAGCAGTGCTTGGGGAGAGTACCTTGTTCAGTGTACCTTGTTGGTCCTGGGCCTCGAACCCACAACCTTCCAATTGACGGGCCAATGCCCCGACCGCTAGGTTACAAGTGGTGTAGGGGTTAGCACTGTCGCCTCACACCAAGAAGAACTTGGGTTCAATCCCCGAGGTCGACCTGGGCCTACGTGGCACATTTTGAATAAATCTGAACTTTTTGGAACAATACACTCTGGTCAGATTGATAAAAAAGAGAACCCAGGCAATAATTCAGCTCGACATGCTTGGAGAAAGAAGGGTTGCTCTTAGGATCCAAAGAACACCACGGTGACAGTAAAGTACTGAGATATGAGGCTGCATCTCTGTAAACAAGACTAGGGTATTACACATTATTGAAAGAAACATAAATGGAGTAATGTACCAGGACATATTAGAGGGGAATTTAATCTCAACCGGCAAGAAACTGAATTTGAGAGGAAGATGAAAGTTTCAGCAAAGCCCTGACCCCAAACATGCAGCCAAATTAACATAAGAAAGCTTTGCTCGGTGTAGCCAATCTCTTGAATCCCACTGAAAATTTCGGGTGGATTTTGAAATTGCGAGTCTATCAGAAGGACTCTGGTAACCTTGGAGAATTGAAGACAATTTGCCAAGATGAATGAATTTACCAAAACCACGTCGCTGCAAAAAGCTAATTGCTTCTTAGCGTCTTAGATGTCTTGAAGCTGTAATTGCCAACAAGAGCTTCATAACAAAATCCTAATGTTGGTCATTTGTGGCGTCTGAATACTTTTTTTTCCCCCATCGCTGTCATTTATAAATATAATTTTGTTTACACTTATGAATATGTAGATGGACTCACTAATTTCCAAGCTCTTAAAGCATGAATTGCACTTTATGCAGAGTGTATAAAGACATTATTCTTTTTTTTTTAAATCATAGAATTACAGTTAAACCATAGGAACTGTATTTAATGCCTTTATAATCGTGATTACTATGATAAACAAACGAAAATGAGGGTTGGAGGGAGGGGTGCATTCCTTTTGAGCTCTGCATTATGAATGAATTACAGTTACAATCTTGCGATTGCTTTCCATGTGCTTATCCATAGGTGTGTAGTTACTTGAGAAAATATTTTCATGACCAAAGTATCAATTCGGTATATGGTACTTTATATGAGTATAAGTGAAATTGAAAATCTGAAAAAAACAGTAGACCTTCCAAAGAAAAAAAATCATCAAATCGTTACTACGGTAGTCATCAAGACGACTCGTCATCCAGCCAATGACCGTATGCTAAACATGAATTAAATTGGGACAGGTTTAGCACCTATTCATTCAAGTGTGAGATCCAATCAAGTTTAGCAACATATAAAAAAAAATCGTGCCAATTTGGCATGACCTTTGACCTTCTCATGCTACACAACATAGTTAGCCCTATAGCTATCCATGTGCATATTCAGATATGGCTCCACCACCAGACCACAGACTTTCACATGCTGAAGCGAGCAAAGGCTTGTATAAAATTGCACCTTTGCTTGTCTAGAAGTTATGAACTTCTTCAAATTTGAAGGGAAAAAAAATTTTCTGAGGTATATTTCACTGATTTATTTGCTAACCTTAACTGAATAAATGTATCTGCATTGGCCTTGTTTCTTTGCTAACGTCAGGTAAGACTAGCATCAGAATCTGCAGCTGACATTCCAGGCTTGGTTAGGGAGTTCAGATTTCAGCAAATTGTTTATTTACATAATATTTCCCCCCTGATTTATTCATTAGCAAACTTACAGAGATGAATAACGTCCTTTTCGGCAAAAAATGCCGTAGCTGCCTTTATACAATCCATATTTTCAATGAGTCCTAAGAAGTTACTTTTGGCTTGAAAATCTCACATCAAGTTCATTTATCCGTTCATAACATCTCAAAGAAGCAAGATTTTTTTTTCTTTTGCTTTTACTTGAGTACATTTTTTACGTCCTCTTTTAATTGAATACGCTCCTGACAGCACGTATGATACCCATCCTTTCACTTCAACACACGGTAAATTCCTAGCCCTTTTCCCACCTCTCCCAATGATTTATTGTAATCACGCATTATTAATAAATCAACATGAATACATCCCACAAATCCCACGATTCTGCTTTCCAGTTAGGCCCGATTAATGCAGAAGAGCGATTAATTTTGTGTGTATAAACACACTTTGTAACCTATGCTTACAGTTCCCTGACGGATCAATAATTCATCAGCGCCGATGATTCTTTCATGAGACTCATCGCACATTATTCATGCTGCGCTGTGAAAAGTAGGACACGTATAGAGCTAGCGAAGCTAGTACGCTCGGAAATGGCCAGAAATCCAAGCTCTAATAGACAACAGGAGATGGGAGAAATCTGACAGACATCTGAATTAGCGTGGAACTTTCGGGTTGACATGGAGAGACAGATCTTGCTGGCTTGGAGGTGTCACAGTGGCCTAAATGTTTCAAATGTAGGAGGAATCTTTCTGCAGGGGGATGAAGACATCTCCAACGCTAAATAAGTGTTCAGCCAGCTCTTTTTTTTTTTTCCCTCACTGTGCCTTTAGCTCAAGGGCAGAGTGTGTTCTGGAAGGTAACAGCTCGCACAATGTGCTGTGCGAAGCGAATCTTAGGAGAGTTCATCAGCATGTGTGTGTGTGTGCGTGTGTGTGTGAGAGAGAGAGAGAGAGAGAGAGAGAGAGAGAGACAGAAAGAGAGAGAGCGAGAAAGTAAGGATGATGCCTTCAGACTTTAACAAGTGTCAGAAACCATCTGCTTGTGCAGTTCAGGGTGAGCCCATGGAAGTGTGCACCCTGGAAAGGTTCTTAATTAAAAACACAGACCAGAGAAGACCAGGCAGGGGCAAACATTGTTACGTCCTCTCTTTGACAAAAAAAGAAAAAAAAATGAAGAAAAAAATCACTTGACATTCTATGAGCGTTATTTCCTGGCGCTTACAAGTAGCATGTAAATGCAGGGGCGAAGCCCGTGGCCTGAATCCCAATGACCAAATCGCCATAACAATATCTCCGAATATACCGGTTATGAAAGACGGAAAGAAAACATTTTTGTCAGGATGGGCATCTTGCGATCTCTGAGGGGAAAGGGGTGAAATAATTGCTTGCCCAGTTCTGACAGAGACATACTACAGCGACCCGTGTTGCGTATGATCAAGCGCTAGCTGTGTGACACGCTGCTGAATCTGTGGGTAGGAATTAATGGAGAGCGTGATTGTTTGTGCTACCGGGTTAGTCCACAAGGCACAGTCCAATTCTCCGTCCCACTCCTGCTCTGCTTGCTGAACTGCACTTTTACTCATATATTCCTTTATTTATACAGGGAATACCTCCACCCAGACCAGGATTTTATTTACAATAGGGGACTGTGTGCAATTTAAAAGGTGGAAAAAGAAAAAAAAACCCACCAAGGGCTTCATGCATCAAATTCCATTGTCATAAATTGTCATACTCGTTAAAGGGCTTTCCTCATAACAATCCTATTACAGTAGTCATCAAATAACAATCCAAAAAGCATCCCAGAAATACAAATGTGATGAAGAAACTAATGGAAGAGACAGTGGTAAAGCAAAGGTGCTGTTGTGTTCTGTTATTGAGATGATTCTCACCAAAAAGGGCTTTGTACATGCAATACATATATATATATATACATAGTACCGTGCAAAAGTCTTAAGCTGGTGCAAGGAAATGCTGCAAAGTAAAAATGACTTCAAAAATAATGAAATGAAATCTTTCCACTTAAAGGAAAAATACT
>JAQMCW010000009.1:15456533-15468413 GCA_030068335.1 Chrysichthys cranchii
TTTGTATTAATCATTTTTATATAAATATTTGTGGGTTGTGAAACGAATTATCTGAGTTTCCATTATTTCTTACGGGGAAATTCGCTTTCATATACGAGTGCTTTGGATTACAAGCACGTCTCCAGAACGAATTATGCCCGCAATGCAAGGTTATTGTTGGTCAATGTGCTTTCCTCCTCTATGTGTTATGCTGCACAAAAAACTACACTATGCGTTCGGTGAATTAAACCCACCACCAATTCTGACTAACCAGGAACGAATTATGAGCGCAGTCCAAGGTTCCACTGTATTAATAAATGACCTCAAACATTTGATCAAAGTGGGCGGAGCAGATCATAATAAACCAAAATTTCACACAGGTACCGTAATGAGAGACCATTCAGTGCTTTAGAAGTCAATCGTAGCATGCTGTGATCAATGGAACATTTTCTGAAATTAAGTGAAGTATAAAATAAGGGGTAATAGGGTACAATGTACTGGCTCTAAGGACTGCATTCTGGATCAACTGAAGCTTGTTTATTCAGGAACATCCAGATACCAAGGCATTACAGTGGTCGAACCTTGACATAGCAAAAGCTCGCATGGCTAACCCTAGGTATTCATAGCCTGTGCTGTAAGAAAGTTCACTAAAAACAATACAAACACAGCTCAGATGATGGAACTTATGAGCATCTGCTAGTGTTTATTAAGGCTGGAATCGAGCACTTAGACAAGTACAGTATGTCTGAGTCCTGGATCATGGCAGAAAATCATTAGCTGCTCGAAGAAGTATGGCATCTGTTCATGGTCTTGAATACGTCTTAACTGAGGAAGCAGAAACGCTCTGAAGTGCATGCAGGACACAGGCAGGTCTGTAGTATATTACGTCATGACTATATCAGTGATATAAAAAAAAAAAACACTTCATATCTACCATCCACATTCATCCATTTGTAGGAGGTCTGGCTTTTTCTAATGACATATGAATAAATAAATAAATAAATAAATAAATAAATAAACAAATAAATAAATATCTAGCAAGACAAAGGGAACGTCAATTTCTAGTTTAAATATAAAGATTACAGGACATTGGGCATGTACCCGAGGCCGTAATTTTACATCATTAGTATTACTACACACATATATAGTCTGGGGCATGAACACGGGCGGAGTGGTACATGAAACCCACCCAGACTTATCCACAGACTTAACAGATGGTCTGTTTTTCCAACCCCCATCCTTCCTCGATTAAGAAGATATGTAGTTCAGACAGCTGAGCTAACCAAACCTACCTTTCCTATCTAGAAACCCCGATAAAGTATAGCATTTTTATCAGCTGAATAAATGTGAAATGCATGTAAGGTTGCGTGAACAGACATCCATAACTACTGCCATTTTCAAGTGGCACTTTAATGGAGCACATAATTAAGACCAAGAGAGGGGAAGCATGCCGAGCACGCAGTTGTGAAACTTACAATGCAGTGGCTTATTACCATTGCAAATTAGCTGAATAGCTTTTACTACTTCAAGAAATGGGCACATTAAAGCCAGTAGTATTTAGTTACTTGTCTTAGATATCTACATAAATTATCATCTAGTTTACAGCTTTATCTACAGCGCATAACTTCATACAGTGTGCACGCTTTCCATAAATATAACGATCCTTTTGGAGGTTTTTATTCTGAAGACTTTGACAGACCACGAGTGAGTGTCCGACTTCATTATCTCTGTTTGTCCTGCACTGCACATGTTGTGTGTAAGTCCTAATTAGTTAATTAGGGACAGGACCAGACTCCCCGACTTCCTTTTAGATTAAGGGACAGCTGACTGACCCCTGACATAAATGATTCGTTTTAGAGGATCAAGGAGCTCAGCAAGATCCTGTGAGCTTCCTTTTAACCCTCGTAGGACCAGGCTTAATAAAGTTCTTAAATTTAATATTCTCTGAAATATTTCACCCATATAAGTACCGAGCTCAGGGATGTTTGAAGTGATTTTCCGTTAGCGTTAGGGTGCCATAACTTTGCATCCCCGTGTTTAATTTGATTTTTATTTTATTTTTTTTTTGTATTTTTAGTTTGATTTTTTGTATTTAGATTTATTTATTTATTTATTTATTTGTCGATTTATTTATTTATTTATCTATTTATTTATTTATCGATTTATAAAATTGAGCTAAGTAATGGACGGAGAAACACGCCAAAGTAAGTGGTCTTGCTGAACCGAACGGTTAATAAGCTGATAGTTGGCAGTTGATGTGAGGAGACTAAATCTCATTTTAATCCATTTAATCCAGGAGGGAAATTGCAATGACGTGCACGCCACCTTACCTATCTTACCTTATTTCACCGAACACTGGGCCACTAGAAACACATGCATTATGCACCAGGGAATAGTGTTTTACCATTAACGTGTTAAAAAAAAAAAGCACTACTTTTTCCCCTGTCTATCATTTATACACATTTTTAGCACTAGCTCCGTTCACCAGTCATTGTTATATCACATGTCATTCAAGCCCAGTCCCTTTGTCACATGTTTTATATTGTTTTATTTATTTATTTATTTATTTATTTATTTAATTTGTACCTGACTTCATATTGTTATCTACACAACGTGTATCTACTGAATGCAAAAAAAAAAAAAACCAACATCCTTCTGTTTTATTGTATTCAAACGATTGTGGATTTTTATTTCACATGCATTTCCTTGAAAATTACCTTTCTTCTTCTGATACATTATTTTACTACATATTAACCCAAACCACAGCAAACACGCAGTACATGGAGAATCTCTGAATTTGGGTTTTGTCTTAATTTCGCTTTACATATTTGATCAGCAAACCGTTGATGATACTTGTGGTTAATTAATGTAACGTATGGAACATGTCATCTCATCTCATTGCAGAAAGTGTTAAAAGTAATCAAATTACCAGGGAAGCCCCTGGCCAGGAAACACTGCCTGGTTGTACTATATACCAGAGATCTGAGTAGCAGATATGTTCTTGCATTTTAATTATGGCTGATGCAGTGCAGACCATCCAATCGCCATAGGTTTGCGTTTCAATGATCATAAAGTGCAAGAGGGCTAACTCTAAATTGAAACCGATTATTTTAGACTTCATTTCCAATTCTGGCGCAACAATCCCTGCTTACACGTGGTGCTCCTAATGTTTTTATGCGTTTCAATAAAAATAATAATAAAAAAAGAAAATCATTCGTACAGCAAAACTGGTCTTTCCAAAAGAACTGAGACGTGCAATCTCCGAGCGTTTCATGGCGGAGTTTCAAAGGAGTCTCTGACTGCTCTTATTCTTCTTGGCTGATCAGAAGAACAATGTAACAATGAAGACATCAATCAGCATTATTCACAACCGCAACACTGCCAGGCTCTTTGTAAAGAAGAAGAAGAAAAAAGTCAGCAATGGCAAGTGACCAGCCTGTTCAATCTCATACAAGTTCATGAAAAGAGGAATCAGGGTTCATTGAACCAGTGTGACTTTGACATAAGGGAGTTCAGTGGAGTTCACCGAGCAAACATGCATGCTGGACCTTTTACTAGTCGCCCTTCTGTGGCTTTAAACAAAAAGACTTTGAAATTCTACCATTTAGCTTTGTAAAGTAAGAATCAGACAATTAACCAGATGTGCCTGAATTAATTAATGTATTAAAAAAAATGAAAGCTGTAAGTTCTGGGAAAGTATCAGTCCGGGTTTGGTTATGAAAAATATCTTAAACTTTAAAAATCCCACAGAGCACCTACCTAAAATATATACATGGTACAACCATGACATTGCCTAGAGGAGGCTGTTTACCAAAATCACCAACTGCAACTAGGGCATAAGTCAGAGAAGAAACCATGAGGCCGAGGGGAACGCTGTAGAAGCTGGAGAGCGCTATGGATCAGATGGGTGAAGCTGTTCACAGAACATCCATAACCCAGATTCTGCACAAAGCTGGGCTTTATGGAAGAGCGTTAAAGAAAAAAAAAAATCCGTGTAAGAAAAAAAAAGCCATATAAAATTTGGAATTTGCCAAAAGGCGTTTTGGAGGCTCAGAAAACATGTGTGGGGGGAAAAGGGTTTTTTTTTTTTTTTTTTTTTTTTTGTTGTCTGACAAGGCTCAAATTGAACATTCTGACCTTGGCACAAAGTGCTACATTTGGCAGAACTCCAACACTGTTCAACAACCTGAGAACACATTCCCCACAGTGAAGAACGGTGGCATTGGCATCATCTTGAGAGTGACCCTCGGCTTTTTGGTTGTTTCTCCGAATAATGCACTTCTTAGCGAGTTACTGGCTTTTTTTTTTTTTTTAATCTTTTGGAAAAATCTAAACATATAAAATGATATAAATAGAATGGTGTTCTGCTTGATCCTCAAAGGAATATTTTTACACACAAAACCTTGTTTCATATTTTTCCAGAACTTTGACCTAGACTTTAGATACCTCCTTGAAAATTTGTTGCCCCGTAACAAATTTCACCGGGGTTTCGCAGCAAACAGAGTGAACACTTTTTTCCCCCCAAATAATTTTAGAAACTATATTGATTTCCCCCTACGGCTTCAATATTATGGTCTGTTTTGTATAGATGTATGACAAAAATCTCTCAATCGAGTCCATTTCCGTTCCAGTATGTAACTCCAAAATGTGAAAAGGTTTAAGGGTGATAAATACTGCATATACAGTTTTCGCCCAATGTTGAATACCAATCTCAACTGCTCCACTGCTAATCATTAGTGACAGCATGACTATAGCTGCCTACAGGGAGCCTTCGCTCTGCCGCTGACCCTACAGACCCAAAGAATCTGCTATGGCAACAGGGTTTCATGGCTTCATGATCACTGAACCCTAAGGTTATTTACTAACCATATCTACTTGCGATCTACACTAGGTATAGCTAATATGTAATAAAGTCTATGTAATGAAAGTCTAACGAGTCATATCGTATTCAGTTTTTAACTTAATATCATGAATTGATATTAAGATCTGGTGTTGGATTGACTGTAAACTATAAACATAAACAAATGTTTGTTGCTCAGAGTGACCGTCTTGGACAACGGGAATTCGTTTTACTTGGCACAATTTGCTATCATTCAGCCTGTCACAGTTTGAAAGCTAAATTGTACCAGAAAGCTTAAGGGAATTTATTTAAATAGGAAATTACAGAGATTAACGTCTTTTAAAGCAAGCATAAAAAGATTCCTTCTTAAAAAAAAAACAAGTATTTGAACGAGTAAACATAAGATAACAAATATACAAGATAGTAGCTGAAATTCATTTGTGGTAAGAATAAATTGAATACTTTGCTGATCTGGAGTTTCAACCCTGGCAACAATACTTTTTTTTTTTTATGCCTAAATATATTGACTCCCACGGGATACAGTCCTACTTATTTATCCAAACCATGATTAAACGAGAAAGCTGGAGCTTCAGCTGATGTCTTTCATCGTTGTTTAAATGTCAGAACTGTTCCGCATGATGTTATATCTTTGGATTATGTGCTACAGAAACTGTCCCGGCTAATACATTGCATTTCAGGCAAATGGACAATTACATAAATATCACAAAATATTACATTCATGCAAAAAGAACAGCAAAACTTTAGGATTGCCTATTAATGTTTATGCAGAGCTTTAGAGTGATGATGAGGACACTGATGCTTACATACACTATTTGGCCAAACGTTTGTGGACACCTGACCATCACACCAATACGTGTGCATTTACTCCAATCTCTCGCCACAAAGTTGAAAGCATGCAAACATATCGTAGCATCTTCCATCCATCACCCGGAAGATGAGGGAAATGACCGGAGTCGACAACAGAAGTCGTAGAAAACTCCCCACACGACAGCTGGGAAGCTCTTTATTAACAGCTCCGGTTACTAAGCAGCGTAGTTCTTAAAAGAACAAGCGTACTTAGTAACGCGAGAACACACGCAACACATCACACATATTAGCATGTGTACTTACACACACATAACCTTGCACGCATATCAAAATCGGCTGCTCACCCACCCCAGGAACCCATCGTCCCATGAACGCTGGAGCACAAAACACAGCAGCGCAAAGCATGCCGGGAAACCCCGCCCACGCCCGGGAACGCCGCTACAATATACAGTTTTATTTTCACTGGAACTAAGGGGCTCAAACCTACTCCAGATTGACAGTGCCCCTGTACACAAGAAGAAATGGTTTGCCAAAGTTGGCGTAGAGCAGGGGTGCCCAATACGTCGATCGCAATCTACCGGTCGATCGCAAAGGTAGTGTGGGTAGATCGCATGGCATTCAAAAAAATAGATGCCAGCCTATCATCTATCCTCACTATGAAATTTGTCACTTGATTGACATACAGAGCAGCCAATCTGACATCTGATCTTTTCTGACACATGGGTCACCACACATGCGCATACAACCGGGCCAAAAACTCTATCAAGCTACCGAGTTGCTTAGTTTAGCCTCCAATTTATTTCTCCTAAACTCAAGAAAGGGTATAAAAATGAGTAGGGGAGCTGGACCAAGTAAGAAGCCAAAAACCTACCATTTCCATACCATTTCACAATGTCATATTCGAAATGCGTTTGTCTCATCTGCCAGTCTACCATTGCTATTCCAAAGAAGGGAAATGTGGAGTGGCATTTCCAGACTGTTCATAAAAATTACGACACTGACTTCCCCCCGAAAAGCGAGCTGAGAAAGAGAAAGGCGCAAGAACTAAAATCCCAGTTATCCGGACAGCAGTCATTTTTCTCACAGCTGACTACAAAAGCCAAGGCAGCCACCGAAGCATCATTCTGGGTGAATCACTTCATCATTAAGCACAAGAAGTCCTTCCAAGACGGGGAGATGGCAAAAGAGGCATTCGTTGAAGCAGCTGACTCATTGTTCCGAGACTTTAAAAACAAACCAGAAATATTATCTTCAATCAAAGCTCTCCGGCTATCAAGAAGTACAGTTACACGGTGCTGTGAAGCCATGGCCGAGGATTTGGCCCAGCGACTTTGGAAGGATGTTGCGGACTGCGAGTGTTTCTCACTGCAGTTGGCCGAGTCTACAGACGAGAGTGACACAACCCAATTGTGCATTTTTATTCAGATGGTGTTTACCGATATGACTGCAAAAGAGGAGCTCTTAGGTAATGACAAAAAATATACAGCGTTGTATTGTGCAATATGGGCTCATGTAGTTATGCAAGGTACATCATCATATATTGTACAAATAAAGAATACTCAATATATTATATATGCTTTGCATTTTTATAGTAGGTAGATCATTTTGACTTGGTCATTTTATATGTAGCTCACGTGCTGAAAAAGTGTGGGCACCTCTGGCGTAGAGTAACTGAAGTGGCCTGGACAGAGCCCTGAACTCAACCCCACTGAACACCTTTGGGATGAACTGGAACGGCAGGCCTTCTCGTCCCACATCGGTGCTTGACCTCCTTAATGCTCCTGTGGCTAAATGGGCAATTCCCCACAGCCACACTTCAAAATCTAGTGGAAAGCCTTCCTGGAAAAGTGGAGGTTATTATAATAGCAAAAGAGGACTACATCTGGAAAGGAACGCTTAAAAACAACATACGAACGCGATGGCCAGGTTTCCGCAAATGTTTGATCAGCTTAGCAATGGCATACAAAGAGAAGAAAGACATGGAGGCAGTAGATTACATTCAACAGCATTTAAAGCTACCCTGAGATCGAGAAGGGTGAGAATGTCAAGAGAATCGGCTACAGTCGAAAGCTGTAAGTCATGGGAGTTCATAAAACAGTCCTTGCAAGAGCATCAGGAGACCATTGAAGGAGTTTGTTTATGGTTTCGAGTGAAGATCTGCCAACATATATGCCAACAGTCACTTCCCACAGGCCATTAGACTCCTCAACAGATCAGCCTTGAGGGCTTCAGTTCATTCAATTTCACTTTGATTCCCTCGTACCCTCTTTACCCATAGCACTCAGTCACTTTACAAGAGACATTATATTTATGAAATCCACACTCACAAGGCACTTTACATGTTCATTCTGCTGCGGAGGACTGTTAACACTTTGCCTTATCAAAACTGGGGATGAATCAATTCCATTTGCGCTTTTCAAGCAAAGTATTAGGACATATCTTCTGGTATGTATCTATATCAATGCAATATTGCTACCAGAATGAGTAAACTACTTGGCGTTAATCGCTCAAGGGCATCATGGAACAGTTTATGAAGCTCTGTTTATGTTGTTTGCTGCCATGTGCTGCTGGACTCGTAATGAACTTGTGCAGAGCTGTATGCTTCAGATGTTATTGCATTTAAACACTTAAAATGAATCAATTAATTATTAATTATGACAGCATTACATGGTGTGCAGTGGCTCACAGAGGAAAAATAAACTGTGTAATTGTGTTCACTTGTTACATGTTGAGAGCTACATAATGAACTCACACTAAAGGTCACACTTATGAAATTGCGACTATGAAATCCTAGTACGTTGCAATTACTAACACATGCTAAGGTGAGCTCTCAAAGGAGCTCGATATCTATCTGAAAGCTTTTTAGATGATATTCGGTGTCGGGATACGTTTAGTTTTTAAACTTTTGACCTCATAAAATGTTCAGGTTGACCCCAGCTGGGCATCTTTCGACATTCAGACCTTCAGGTATTTGTTGATGCAAAGCTCAAGAGTCCATATGAAAAGAGTCAACCTTTTATGGTACGTTTTTGTTTTATCTCCATGTAGGGAGCTGGAGATGTAATGTGCGCCAAACTGCCTCTAACCAACAAGCCCAAATCTCTTCTACAGAAATTTCACTTTGAATATTATCAGAGTTGATGGTAAATAAGCCAAATTAAACCAAGTCTTGGAAATGAATGGTCTCGGTCTCGACTCAGTCTTGACCGCCCCAAAATCCCAGGGTCCTGGTCTTGACCCGGACTCGACCTTTAAGGTCTTAATCTTCTCAGAGTACTCAAAATAGGTGGTTTCGTCTCCATGACTAGTAGGAGTAAATGTGCGTGGTACTGCATGGATACCTCGTACTAGCATCTGTAATGATGCACCCCTATTCAAAACACCACTGTTTGTATTTATTGGCTTATTCAATTGTCTGATTGATTTTTCATGTTAAAAAAAAAAAAAGCACCATGATTTGTTCCTAACATCACATCTGCCTGTGATGAAAGGAATGTCAAAAAAAACCCCAAAAAACAACAAATCCTGCTTGACCGGACGTCCACATATACAGAATGATAAATACGCAGAAGGTAAATCAGAGTACATTAAGGCCATTTCTTGACTTAGAAATGTGCTCATTGTAAGGCAGATAGTAAACAGCCAGGCATATATCTTATTTAACAGTGCTTTTTATTTTTATGAGCTCAGGGCAGAACCATGGAGAAAAGCGACTATCTTAGTCCAGCCTGGTCTTTAGAGTGGCATAATCATTATGTTATTTAATCATTATGTTAGCAGTAGTATCACTGTAGGGGAAAATCAGGCCATCAGGGCAGGAGAGCTCAAAGAAAAGAGAGAAAATAAGACAAGATCGATATCACAAGAGGTAAGAATATAGGGAGTACACTTACTCACTCACTCACTCATCTTCTTCCACTTAATCCTGTTCAGGGTCGTGAGGGGCAACTGACTTCAGGTGAGATACAACCTGGGAAAGTCGCCAATCCACCACAGAGCGACACACAGAGACAGACAACCATTCACACCCACGGGCAATTTAGAGTAGCCAATCAGCCTAATCCCCTCTGTGCATGTCTTTGGACTGTGGGAGGACACTGGAGTACCTGGAGGAAACCCACAAGGACACGGGGAGAACATGCAAACTCCACACAGAAAGGCGCCCAGGTCGACCCTGGGGATCGAACCCAGGACCTTCTTGCTGTGATGTGACAGTATGAACCACCATGCCACCGTGCTACCACAGGGAGTACATATGAAATTAATTTACGATCAGGAAAAAACCAGAGACATAAATATTTCTGTCTAATAGAGTATCATAAGTAAAGGAACCAAGTGAATCAAATACGTGGCCATGGATATGAGTGTAAAAATCTGTATGCTATAGGAGGCTCAAGCATTCTAGCGCATACACTGTGTATATATACGCACAGCATCTAGTCTCCATAACACGCGTAGATGAAAATTGGATCCAGCTTGTTGCCATGTGTCATGAAATCATTTGGTCAAAACTGAAATCTACAAACTTTCCCACTTACCTGAAGATGTAATCAATCATCCAAGACATGTTCAGACAACCGAGACATGGAGCTAACAAAGAAAGCTTATAGCTGCCAGTTTTACAAGTTCACTTTCTCAAACCATGTTGAGTTGTTCAATATCTGTCAGTAACACTGCTGTCTGGCACACTATCTAACTCTGTTATATATAAACAGGTCAAAAGTGCATCACAATACTAAAATAGTAGTAGCAGCATTGTTGAACCTGGAAACACTTTCTTTGGGAAGTAAAGTACCAGAGTCGTGTAGGAGATGTGGGGTTTAGATTTCCAACATAAGACAGATATCCATTGGTATTTTCTTCGGATATGTGATATAGATCTGAGTGAAACACGGCTGTAGTTTTCTCTGTAGCTTATGTGGTCCTCTCCCAGCGGTTGATCATGATAACCAAGCATCACAAGACATTAAATCAGAGTATAATAATGGGTTTGTTTTTATTAGATTCAGTTATTGGAACTTGTTGTCCATAATATGGACATACCATTACTTAAAATACTGTCACTTTTGGTTAGAATACAAGGCAGAATTGTACGCTAGCACTCGCTTGGATGGTAATATTCTTCCAATTTGAATTAGTATATACTTACTTTTTGAATGCAAACTTTCTGCAAGTTAATGAACCTGTTTATGTACAGAAGCAAGTTGTATATTTTCAGGTAAGTATGTGATGATTTAAGCAGTAATGATAAAGTTTGCATGATGCTTAAGTACAGGCTATAAGCATTTTGTACTTGTTTGCTATTTTAGCCTCGGGGCTCCAGTACAAAGCTATAGAAGGCATCAAACATTCGCATGACTATCAGATGCGAGTCCCTGAGAGAGGAAAACACCCAATTGATCTAGCTTGAGTCTCGTTTATTTTTTCCAGATAACAGGGAAGGAAAGCTTTTAAAACAAAGTGAAAAGAATGGCCTGGCTTAGACGTGAACATATATTCATACTGCAGCAATTCAGCAAGGCCAAAGGAGTGACAGAAGGTAAATGGAGTAGAGACAAGTGTATGAGAGCTTACTTAAAGAGTACGTAATCTGCATTGGAGAGTAATAGAAAAACACCTTACAAATGAGAAAACATTAAGAGATGATAACCATGAATAATCGTAGCTATATATGAAGTGAAGGCAGATGATTCTCATTTATGTCATGTACTGTAGAACCTCTGGTCACGAACGCTTCCGAACACGAAGAAATCGGATCCCGACCAAAAAATTCACTAAAATTTTGCATCTGGGCACGACCACATAATCGGCTGCCGAACAAACACAGCCCCGGCCATTTTCCCCGTCCGCTTCTTATGCGCCAATGTTTTTCCATTTTCTGTTTGTGTATTGTGGATCTACGTAACAAAGGTCACACGTGTTCCTTTAATCGGTCTCGGTCAGACGTGCGTTCATTCTCTGTAGAGTAACCTCCTTCCCGCCCATCTTCCTCCTCACTTCCTTCGCGCCAGAAGTCGACTCATGCAAGGTTAGTTTTCTTGGTTGTTTACAGTAAGTTTTTGTATAATTAAGGATTTTTCGAACTTCTGTGCTTAAAACTCATTAAAAAATGTTCACAGCATTTTTATCGTTGTGTTTCTCTGCATTTTTGTTCTATAAACCTTCATTATGGGTCCCAAGAAAGTGGAAATGGTAGTAAGAGTAAGAAGCCTAAGCGTATAACAGTTGAAATA
>JAQMCW010000009.1:15546566-15560259 GCA_030068335.1 Chrysichthys cranchii
TTTTTTTGTTTTTTTTTCTTAAACAGTAATCCCAGGCACAATGTGTACAGCTTCATAAGGAAATGAGGTGGCAAGTTCTTCTGCCACGCTGCTCTTCTGGAGACTCGGACTTGTGAACTTACTTCATTTTTTGTACGCAAAACCCAGAAGTCCTCATCTTGTGTTTTCTCTGAAAAGTGCTCTCTTATGTAATGTGTCACGTTCTTTACTGACGTACAAAACCTTTCATATGCAAAGCATTTTTTTTTTTTTAAAGTAATGTCTGGACATCAAAATTTGTTTTTCATAATGACTCAGTAATGCAGAAATCGGAAAAATTAATACCTATAATAAAATGTATCAAATTTTTACTAAAGAAATAGGGTGCCTAAGACTTTTGCACGGTTCTGTATACACACACACACACACACACACACACACACACAAAAACAAACACACAAGGGAGAATCAAAAGGAAAGGCAACTTAGAAATTGCTTGATAACCCAGAGAGCAAAAGGCTGGAGCATGGAGTGGAGATATCCATCTTCTCCAGAAGAAATTCAAAAGTCAGCCCTCCCAAAAAAATCATGTAAACATTCTATTGGAGCTAATTCAGAACATGAAGGTTCCTATTCTGGTGCATTTCCAAGCACAAGGGCAAACAGTGAACAGTACAAATTACTGTGCATTGCTGCGAAATGAACTTAAACCTGCAATTCGCAGCAAAAGAAGAGGAATGCTGTCCAAAACAGTCCTGCTGCACCATGACAACGCACGTCCCTCATACAGCAGCAGGGACAGTAGAGACAGTACAACGGCTCGGGTTCAAGCGTCTTCCACATCCTCCTTACAGCCGGATCTGGTGCTTATCACATCTTCGGTCCACTGAAGGAGGCACTGCACGGTCGCAGATTCACCTCTGATGATGAAATAAAGGAAGCGGAGCTCACCTGGCTTCGGGAGCAGCCAAAAAACTTGAGTTGTCTTGCAATGGGACTACGTTGAAAAGAGACATTCAATTCGTCACAGTTACTCCTATTAAAGCCTTTAAATGTATTTTGCCTTTATGTTTTGATTCTGTTGCTGTTCCTGCTTTCAGGTTCTCTTGCAGCTGTTTTTGACTCTTGGCTTCTGTGTCTTACCTTTCCTTAGTCTGAGAGCTTGATGTGAAATCTTGCCAAATGTACCTGCGCAGGAACAATTACTTGTGGTTGCATGAACTTTCCACCTGCATATTATTAAACCAGTTGTGCTGATGCACTGGGGTACTTGCAGTCTTGGCCATGACTCTGTAGTTTTCTGCATTGTTTAGTGTTGGTGGAGCGTGAGCATTCTTTAAAGTTACTGTGTTTTTGAGTATGCACTGTTTGTGTGTGGATAGAAACAGTGAAATAATCATCTTCCTGTTGAGTTTTGATTTCCTTGCAACAGAAAACCTGCCACAGATGCGGTTTTTCCAAAAATGATTGACATGCCCAAGATTGTATTTTCTGTAGTGTCTTGTGTAGTGTCTTGCTTTAAAATGCAAAATGTAACACAATCCCTGAACTGAAATGGAAGTCTGAGGACCTGGACACTTCCATTTCTTAAGCAGTCTCACCTTAATCGAACTCTGACCCCCTCTCGCCACACACTCACAGACACACACTCATCCTCAACACATCTACTATATATGTTAATGTCATACACTCATATATTTTACACCAGTACAGTTGTTTGTTATGGTACAAAATTTCATTTTAACCCTTGAGCTCTCGTGGGAAATCGCACCTCTAAACATCGCTCTAGGTGTTAATTATCAATCCATGTTTTTCTAACCTCTGGGGCGAAATATATCGAAACGGCCCAGAATTCCATATCAGCAATAAAAAAATTTTTAAAAAAAAGAGCTTCGTCTGTACCATTTATCAGTGGCTGCTTTCGCTTGTGCTGCATTCAGGTCTTTTGGAGGCATGTTGCTGGAGGCTGTGGAAACACGGCTGGAGGTGCGAGTCCCACGATGGCGCCCTTCACTCCTAATGCAATTTCCTTGTCTGAAGGTGGCACTGGACTCCCAGTCCCGTGAGTCATTTACAAATCATTTCGATTTTAATCATTATGAATGACCTTCATCAGTGGCGTCTGTTGCAGTCAGGGTGGGGGATTTATACTCCATGGTTTCGGAATATAAAGGATTCCTGATATATTACATATGTCTTGGCTCATTCTCAAGTTCTTTTCTTAGAATAATTTTCTAGGAATCTTTTAATTAGTTCATGGTTTCTCTTCCCCCCCAACACACACACTTCTGATGTCTGGTTAAGCTTGAAGTTCATATAATTGGTTTGAGGTGTAATTGGAATAATTATTTCGAGGAAGTAGGAGTACCAGGAACTGCAAGTTACAATTAGTCTGATATTGTGATTTTGCTTTGTCATTTCTAATACAGTGGACCCTCAGCTCGTGAACTTAATTCATTCCGAGACTCGGTTCGTGACCCGCTTTGTTTTCCCATTGAAATGAATGTAAAGACAATTAATTTTGTTTCAGCCCTCAAAACATGTTTTTAAAGTGTATTATGGGTTAGTGTGGCAATAAAACGGAATAAAATTAATATAACATTAATTATAGAAAAACTAGCTGATTACCCAATGGCTTCGCTCACTGAGGGCAAGGGAAAAACAATAAAATGCAGTATTTATAAAATACGTTTATTAATTACCAATTTTATCTGTCAACAAATAGCGCTCATACGTGACTTCCGTTTCAAACGCGAAAAGAATTTTACATATTTAGATCAAAGTTTTCTTAAATAATTACTTACCAAATAGATATTGAACTTCTTTTCAATATCAGCAAAATAACTCTCACACAAATAACAACGATTCATAAAGACGGTATAAAAATGGCGTCCACAGACGAAGCGATGAGTTAAAATGTAAGCGCTAGCGACGCTGTTTCCGGTCATACGCACGTATAATATGTTCTGTGGTCGTACGTCATTTCCGTTTCAAGCGCGAAAAGAATTTTATATAGATAGATAAAACTAAATTAAATAAACAGATGATTTTAATACACGTTACCTTTGCGGTGGATACGTAGTTGCTGGCGTCGGTGGAGGGATATGGTGGCGGTTCTCATGTTTTGCGATTATTTCTTTATTTATTTCAACTGTTATACGCTTAGGCTTCTTACTCTCACTACCATTTCCACTTTCATGGGAACCGTAATGAAGTCTTGTAGAGCAAAAATTGCCGAGAAACACAATGAAAAAATGCGTTGAACATGTCCACACCTCAAGTGTTTGACCGGAACTGAAGGTTTGTTCTGCAAAGCGCAGGTTGACTTTATTGTACGTCAGTCGGGGATTTGTTCATCGGTCAGTAGTTCGCACGTCGATTTGTTCGCCATCCAATGCATTCGCGAACCGAGGGTCCACTGTATTCTGGTGTTATAGCTTCTTTGTATGCATTCAGTGTATATATAAAGCATAATATTCCATTTCTCTGAGACACAGTTGGATCGTTTTTCTGAAGTGTTCTTTGGTATGATGTAAGGTTTCATTATTGGCTGTATTACTGTTGGCTCCAGCTGCAATATCATTCCATTTCTTTCCATTCTCTTTGACACCAAGACTTTCCCCTAGTAACATCTCTACTGTAACCCAAAGTAATTTGATGTCAACAGTGTCCCTTGTCCCAGCACAGCCCTAGCATGATACATCTTCATCTCTTCTAACCAATTATCGCAGGGCCCCTTTGTCTGCTGCATGCTAATGTGTTTGAATAGATAGAAGCTCTCCAGAGTCGCATGGCCAGCACAATTATCTGCTCCTTTGCTGCAGGGCGCCTGCTTTATTTTTCAATCCTTCACCAGCTTACATCACCGTATTGATCTCAGCTGCTTTACGTGATCCCAATAAAGCTGCCCTGTGTCTCCAGTGTGCCCACTGCCACCTCCTCAGAGTGCTTTACCAAGCACAACATGCCTTTGGGCTGAGGGTCATCCTGTTTCTCGCTGGAGGAAGACTCTCCCAAGGTCTTGTGTGTTTTAAAGCCGTACTAGTCTCCTCTGTAGACCCAAGTTCACTAAATCGCTTTTGTCAGCACAAGAGCTGACAGGGTTATTAGGCACGTTTTCCTGGAGGTCGTCCAAGGTGAGATGGAATAGTAGTTAACCTGCGACCTCCCCAAGCAAAGGCATATTAATAACGGCCAGTGTGTGGAAGCTCGACCATTATTTCTTCATAATGAGCACTGTCAGTGTGGCTTTTTGGGTTAAGTTAGCACACGTTCTTAAAATGGACTCTCGCTCATCTGATATACAGCAGGTTTTAGATCTGAGTGTGTGTATGAGTGTGTGTGTAAGTATGTGTGTGTGTGTGTGTGTGTGTGTGTGCATGCACAATTCACCAGACTACTTAATACAGCTTTAAAATATGATCTGCTGTTCTGGCCCTTAAAATTGAACCCCTGTTCAAGGTCTAACAGCTACAGCTTGGAAAACATTGACATTGTCCAGTGACATACATGTCTTGCTTCAGAGCATGACTTCTTACAGGCCTGTCACACTTATTGCTATATTTCATACCGTTTTGGTTTGTAAGAAGAAACATATAATGACAATGTCGATAGCACTTGACACAAGCATCCAAAAGAATTAATTTTTGTCCACAAGTACGCCTTATCTTTCGTTAACCTTGCTTTTTTATTAAACACCTCACTGTATATTCAGCTTCCATTTGTTGGAAGCTTTCCACTTCCTTGCATTTGTTTCAGGGGATGTGCAGATACGCTTATCTGATATTATGAGATAGTATGCTTATTATGCTGCACCATCGTCCAAGCTGCCAGTTTCCAAAGTGTCAGGTGAGCATTTCATTAACAAAGCCTTCTGTGTATGCATCTGCTACATGGTACACACAGCACCAAGTGACACTATGTGCAAGTTCAACACATCTGCTAGTGGGGCGATGAAAGCGTAAAGATTACCTGTAGTTTATGCTTATTTGAAAACGAAATTCTTTATGAACTCATACAAAATAAATACAAACCCTTGCTGGACCAATAAAATTCAAATCAAATTAAGGTCAATTAAAATTCAAATGTTATTCCCATGTATGCGCTTAACAGTGTTCACTCAAATAGTATTCTCAGCATAATACTAACCCCAACTCAACTCAAATAGTGAGTTAAAAAAAAAAAAAATTCTGTAGCTTTGTTTTAGTATCTTGTAGGATGGGCTGGATCAAGTGCTATTTTAGAAACTGCTAAATAACGAGGTCTTATTGTTAAATTAAACCTAATTTGCAGTGATTAACATGACTAGGTTTATTCATGGAACAATATATTGGTGAGATATACACCTGAGACGCAAACTCGAATGATGTTTGTATTGCAATTTCACAGAATTTGGAGAAATCTTTGCATATAAGGGGCAAGGCTGAAAACCAACATTGAATGCATGGGACCTTTGAGCCCTGGGTGCACACTGCCTTAAAAACCAACATTATTGTACAAAGGACATTATTATATGGGTTTGGGAACACTTAAAAAAAAGCTGTTGGTAAAGACAGTTTGTCACTGTATCGACAAATGCAAAGCAGAAACCATATATTAACCACACCCCGAAATACCCCCAAGTTCCCTGGGCCCGAGCTCATATGAAATGGATTGACACAAAGTGGAAAAGTGTGCTGTGGTGTGACAAGTCCAAATTTCAATTTGTTTTTGAAAATCATAAATGCCATGTCCTCTGATCTAAAGAGGAAAAGGACCATCCACATTGTTATCGGCACAAAGTTAAAAAGACAGCATCTGGGATGGTGTGGGGCGTGTTACTGCCCATGGCATGGGTAACTTGCACATTTGTGAAGGCAACATTAATGCCGAAAAGTACATACAGATTTTAGAGCAACATATGCTGTCATCCAGACAATAACTTTTTCAAGGACGTCCCTGTTTAATCCAGCAAGACATTGCCAAGCCACATTCTGCATGTATAATAACAATGTGGCTTCATAATAAAAGAGTGCAGGTACAAAACAGACCTGCTTGCAGTCCAGACCTCTACTTGCTGCATTATACAGTGCAAAACGGAGACCGGGGACTGTTCAGCAACTGAAGTCAGATAACAAGAAAGAAAGGAAAGTATTTCAATTTCAAAACTTTAGCAATTAGGGTCCTCAGTTCCCAAACGCTTCCCGAGTGTTGTTAATGTAACAGAGTGGTAAACATATTCCTGTGCCGACTTTTTTTGGAATACGTTGCAGGCATTAAATTCAGACTTTCAGTGTTTATAAACAAACTCTATTAAAGTTTATCAGTTTGAACATTACAAATCTTGCTTTGTATTGTACTGATTTGAATATAGGTCAAAAAGCATTTGCAGGACATTGCATTCTATTTTTCTTTACATTTTTCACAGCATCGCAACTTTTTTGAAATCGGGGTTAGACAAGATTTGAAGTTGTTATTGCAGGAAATGGTGGACTAACTCCATTTTCATGCCCATGGCTTTGAAATTGGATGTTTTCTGGGTTTTTTTTTTCTTCTTCATAATTCATTTGAAAATTCTCTGTTGTTTATGTTCCATCATATTATATTTGACAGCAAGAAAAAAAAAATTTAAAGCTTAAATGTAAGTGCTTGTGTTTAAATACAGTCTATTTTTTTTTTTTAAATACATACATCTCAGAAGCTTCTACTCGAGAAAAATCTGGCAACCACAGTGGCATGAGCTACATGTAAATCATTGAATAATAATTTAAAAAAAAGAAATAAAAGAAAAAAGCACCTTGTAGTAAACTGACTGAATACAAGGAACTTTCCTAACATACATGCAAACAATTTTCTGAACTTAAAAATAGAAACTTTTTTCTTCTCTTGAAGAAACTGTAAAATGAAGTACTCTTACTCCATCAACCCTCCATGTTTATTTACTCGTTGATTCTTATAGTCATTTACTTAAAGTGCTACTTTAAGTAAATAGACGCCATCATTTTTGAAAAATGTATTTCTAGAAACTTCCTTCTGGCTGCTCTGCCATAGTAGCCAAATTGATGAAGATCCCTCACAGAAGTACTCCGACTCACTTGGAGTTTCTCTGCCACATCAGTGGCCTTACAATGGGGATTTTCTTCAACAATCCTCTCGACGGTCTGAAGACACCAGTCCGAGGACCCAGGTCGACCTGAGCGGGATGCTGTTGATTCCTTTCCTTTGCTTTTGAATTGTACAATCACTCTGTTGACTGTAACAAGAAGAATCCAAAGGTTTTGTGCAATCATACCCTGGTTACATCCACCCTCAGACTGACCCACAATACAAACTCTTTGAAAATCCCACAACTCTTTTGATTCTGGAGTTTTCCACATGGCTAGTTGCTCTAAACAATTAATATACTGTACTCTGAAATGAATAATAATCATATATTAACAAGTTTGAAGCACCAGGTGGTGTCCGCAGAGATAAAACATAATGAGGGGTGTCTATTTAATTGTGACATGTCTGTGTATGCTGCATGGCTGAGCTTTGTTTCCTTGTCATTCTTTTTTTTTGGTTTGTTTGTTTGTTTCATGTATACGTTTTATTTTCCCTTGTTTTCTCTAGATTTGATCTTTGCCTGTGTTTGACCATGGATTTTGAATTTTCCCATGGTGTCCTTAACTGACAGTGTCTTGCTCCCCTTCTATGGACAATATGACTATGAGGACAATAATAAAAAGACTTCACTGATACCTGACTGCCTTTGGCACCTCTGTGATACGCTCACTTCATCTTGTCTCATCAGCGGTGTTCCAGGGAGTCATGGGAATGCTGTGGTGATGGTGTGAGTTCACAAATGATCCCCCTCATTATGCTGATGAGCTGGGGGACTGCTCAAAGCCCGGCTGCTCACGGCCACTTTGTCATCCGTACTCTCTCTCTCTCCAGATGGGCACGTTTTCCACAGCAATAAGAGACGCACAAGATGTGATTTTCAGCCATGATGAATAACGGTTATGTTCTAATGTGGGATTCAAATGTCTATATCTGCAGTAATGCATGTTTTCCAAGTGTTTTTTTTTTTATTCAATTGGGTTTCACTTGCTTGTCATTTAATTGAAGATAAGCCTTTTATATACAGTAAATCATACTTGATATATCTATAGGAGAAATATGTTCAGAGTCATTTTTCTAGGCAGAGATTAGTTCTTATTATTCACACCAGGACATGCAGAAATGAAACTATGAAAGGTTTTTGATTTCCTTACACTGCTCTTTAGCCCACGGTCATGACTTAGTTAAATGTGTGATTATCATAATATAGAGTCATAACCTAAAGAATATTAGCCTAGATCAGGTAATATTCCTGTATAGTCTCTCTAATTGGTGAAAAATTTGGAGATGGTACTTATGAATATGCCTTGATGCCTTATCAAGCAAGTAACAAAAAGTAAACGTAAATATAAATGGGCAGTGACACAGGCAGTGTATTCGATTTCACACTGTCAACTTTAGCTCAAAGATATTTCAATCCAACATTTACATAACTACATATTCTCCGTTGTTGCAAAGCCAGGTGGCACAGTGGGGTAGTGGTTAGCACCGTTGCCTCACACACAGCAAAAAGGTTCTGGGTTGGAATTTGCCGACTGCCTGGACCCACCCCCATGGGCTTCCTCTGGGTACTCCAGTTTCCTCCCACATCCCAAAGACAGATCAGGTTAACTAGCTACTCTAAATTGCCCATAGGTGTGAATGTGAGTGTGAATGGTTGTTCATTTCTGTGTTAGCCCAAAGTCAAGGGGATTGGCTAAAGCCTCCCCACAACCCTTAACAGATAAGCTGTAAATGACTATCTGTATCCCGTGACGCACAAACATCATTAGACCAGTTTAATGTTCTGCCAGGCCTGTAACACCCTCATTGAAAGATCCCTCTCGCTTTGTCATCGCCAAGTGAAATACATGATTACTGATGTTTAGGTCGGCTGATTAACTTGGCTAGAGGTCTGAAAAACATCAGTGTTGTTTCTAATTGTACTCAGGAGGCACGATATAGTGTCTTAATTGCTCACCAGTGTAATTATTCAAAATGACTGGACTATACTTTAGATCTTTGGGCAAAATATAATGAGATGATTACAAACTGAAGTCATATTCTCCAGGAACTCCATCTCCCAGAATCCCCGGCCTACTACCCTACCATCTTCTCAGCCAAGCAAGTACTGAGTGATCAAACTGAGCTGTACTTTGTTGAGTAATCACCTCTGTAGCCTTAAATACCTGTCGGGCGAGGTTGTGTTTTGTTTAGTATTGGTCTCCTGTGTGTGTGCTGTATTTAAGCCTTATTTATTTATTTATCTATCTATCTATCTATCTATCTATCTATCTATCTATCTATCTATCTATCTATCTATCTATCTATTTATTTATTTATTAACGGATTGCTGAACGATTATTACTGATTTCTTGATTGTTACTTTTTGATCATTACTTATGGTCAGCTTTGGGTAACTTTATTTATTTACCCATCTATCTGTTTATTTATTTGCTTATTCTCATTGCTTTTGCCTGACAGCTTAGCTTATTTACCCTAAATCTTCTCATAAATTCCTTATGGGATCCCTGTAACCCATTTTGAGTCACGTACTACGTTTCAGACTACAAGAATTATGACATTCTCAATATAACTGCACAGCTATACTGATGGAATTATGGTTTATGGAAATGTAGCCTATATCAATGTTTCTAAACACTTGATGATGGATTACCCTCTAACCCTGACACAGACGACACTCGTTTGATCTTCTCCCCACTTCTCAGAAGATTGATTTGGCTTTTAAGTGGTTAATGATGTGGAATCCACCAACTGGCTGAGAACAGTTCTAGTCGTAAAGCAACGCAGGACTCATGTACGCAGTAATGTTTCCATCACGCCATGTTTTGAAAGGCTAGCAATTTTGAAGAACGTTTTTATGGTTCAAGTCTCAGACAGATACAATCGAATAAGATATCTTCAGTTAAAGCTTTTTCTCATCAAGGTGTAGAATTAACATCTTTTAAAGCGTTAGGAGCACCGGATGAACCTCACAGAGAGATCCATTCATTTCTCCCCAAAATAAAGCGTCTTTATGATCGCTCATCAGCACTTTATCTGTGAACTTTCACCTAATTCACCTTGAAGTGACAGTGAGAAATGCACTTGGTGTGTACTGCTGGGTCGAACAGGAAGGTTGGCCTTTCATCACTCTTTGTATTTGCTCTGTTCTACAGCAGTGCCTCTAATGACCATAATCGATCATCAGAAAACTGTGGCACTTCCATGAAGACCTGCAGTGACTTTTTCTCTTCCATATCACTTGCTACACTTACTTAAATGTTAAAATGCCTTCGAAATGTGGGGCAAGACAGAGATGAATTACAACAAAGAAATACATTTTAAACAGCGAACTGCTAACATCCTTTGGCATTTATTTATTTGTGTGTTTGTCACTTGTATATTATTTGTTAATACTATTTTATTGGCAAAGTCTAAAATCCAACTTCATATTTCGGATTTTGGCCGCAGCCATTCGTACAATACGTACTGTTAAAATATATAAATCTTCTTTTCCTTTCTCTTGTACTTGATCCATTGGCAGTTTCAGAGAATGGTATTGTCAGATTTGAGATCGGCATGAAGTTAACTAAAAGATCATTTAATTATACAACAGTTCAGAGTGAGGTACTGTACCTGGTACGGTAGTTGTAAGTTTCAACACATCTTTTAATTCAATGTTTTCCCTTTATTATTTTTTTTAAATAACGTTTATTATTATTATTGTTACTGCTGTTATTATTATTATTATTATTATTATTATTATTATTATTATTATTATTATTATTATTATTACTGAGCTTATATTAACTTCCCTTCTTGTTTGTTTGTCTGTCTGGTTCAAATTTTGTAAGCAATTTTTAATTCACTTCCCATGAGTCAATTTCCTTCAAATTTTACATACTTGGTTGCTTCAGATGACAATACAATATTCAGTCTTCAAAAGTATAAATTACTCACTTAATCTACCATAATTAAGTCATCAAAATTTCTATAAGGGAGAATAGTTTCATGTTTCAACAATAGATGGCGCTGGTAACAGTCAGATGTGATCAATGAAAACAACCCACTGCGCCATCTGTTTTCATATTCACGCGGTGAATACATTATGATTGCTTTTTGACTTTGGGTTTTTAGTGATAGCAAAATCGATTACAAGGTTCATTCAAGAGTAAAAAGTAGAAAATAAAGATGCATAAGAACTGGTGGGGATTTTGTGCCCATATACGCCAATTCAGATGTGGCAAACATCATTACGTTCATCACCTTCAGCTACGCATGACTCTCTGAAAAGATTTAGAAATATCAAGGTCCCGTCTCCACACACAACTATAAAATGAATTTTTAGATGAATGAAAATTGTAGACAATACACCATCACATATTCCAAACATGAATAGCTTTAAATGTGAAATGCTTCGAGGATAATTTAGCATCGGTGTTACCTTTCTATTCAATCCCAAAGCGATCTTTCTGTGTCCAGAGACTTTCCGGGGCCTGAGAATGTTTTCAGGATTCAGTGGTCTGTTTCTATGCACATGCATCATTGCAAGTCCTGATAGCTCCCTGCCAGTCTGCTAATCCTATCCTGGTTATAGTGGACAGTAGCTACTCTTAATCTCTCATCTCAATCATCTTCTCTCATTCTTTTCCTCTCAGTCTCCTCATCTTGTCCCACATTTCTTCCCTTCCCAAAGTTGAGCTTTGATTAATGCAAAGTCTTTTCAGGCTTTTATTTGTGTGTGCCTGTGTTAGTGAAATAAAGAAAGAAATTTTCGAAAAGCACGAGAAGCACCACCATATCCCTCCGCCACCGTCCACCTACGCCAGCAACTACGCATCCACCGTAAAGCGAACGTGCATTAAAATCATCTGTTTATTTCATTCAGGTTTATTTTTCTATAATTAAGGTTATTTTAATTGTATTCTATGTTTTATTGCCACACATAAACCCATAATACCCTTTAAAAACATGTTTTTGAGGCCTGAAACACATTAATTTTATTTACTTTCATTTCAAAGGGAAAAATTGATTTTGGTTGCAAACAAATCGGGTCGCGAACAGTCTAGGGACAGATCAAGTTCATAACCAGAGGTTCCACTGTACACAAATTACACAACAAAATAAGTTAAAAAAAAGAAACAACATAAAATAGGGAGCAAAAATACACATTGGACTGGAGCAGACCTGACTGTTTAGCTCTTTAGTTGGTATTTTAGCTAGCTAGCTAGAGTAAGCAAGGTAACTCATCGATCTCATCCTTGGTGGTGTGCAATTCTTGCAAAGTGTTTAGCACTGCTCCTGATGGCTTATTTCTGTCTTTGAGGACTTCATATGAAGCAGCTTTACACACTGAAAATATATTCATGCCATTCATAGAGGATTAGTCAGACCCCTACAATGAAGTCTAAACTAGTATTAGCGCTTTATTTCCAGAATCCTTAACCCCTTTTCGACACGTCGTTCTCTAACTAGGTTGAACTCCGAACCATTTAGTTCAGAGGTATATTTGAGTAGTTCCTCCGAGACACAGACATGATCCCTGTGTGTGATGTTCCTGTTAAAGCGTGTGATGTAATGAAATCAGAGCAGTGAAAGACAAGGCACCTGTGCTAGCACTTCTATTATCCACGTCTCGCTCTTGGCTCCTCATAAAACATGAATGAGTTTTCACCCATAAAAGACTCGATTTTTCTTTGATTTACACAAGAAATAGAAAAAGGAGGAAAAGTCCAGAGGGTGAATCTTTTATGGCCCTTGCACAAGAGAATGCATTTCAAATAAGCATCCCTAAACCTGGAAAAAAAAAAAAAACCTGCAATGCACGTATAAATGCTCAAAAAAAAAACAAAAAAAAAAGCCTGGGCCTTTAGACTCGGTGCTCTATTTGGAATTTTTGGCAGCATTTGAGCGAAATGATTTAAAATAAATAAATAAACAAACAAACAAACAAACGCATGCTAATATACAGGGAAGCAAATCTCCTGACAGATACACGGAGTCATCATTGTTCTATAATTGGTGTTTTACAGAAACACAGCAAAGTGAAGCGCGAACAGTTTTTTAACACCTCACTGACACAACAGCTTCCTTCTGTTGCTTCTTTAACAGCTTTTTCTTTCTCTCACTGTCTGACGGTGCGATCACTCACAGGCTCAGTGTGTACTCAATGTGTCATGCCATTTCCCCCCCAATGCTTATGCTCTGTAATGTCAAACTGAGCATTTCAGGATGTACTTTTTTTTATATTGTTTGATCTGAAAGTAACGTGGGCAGGAAATGTTGACGGGGCTGTTGGCTGTAAATCTGGAATTAAAACATGACTAGATTGTGCTAGTCCATCCTTTTCTTATTAACACTCTCTGTGCAAACAAATGCAAAGCTGTGTGGTCATGGTTTGGCCTGAAAAGTCATAAAAAGTGAATCGTCAGTGTTCAGAACTTTGCCAGTTCTCCATCGATAAATTTAATACTGCAACTATATGTAAAGGAAATTATTACTAACAAATAGGAAAGTGAATTATTGACAGTTGTAATATAAATGATGTAAATATACTCACTCACTCATCTTCTGCTGCTTAATCCTGTTCAGGGTCGCGGAGGGAAGCTGGAGCCAATCCCAGCTGACTTTGGGTGAGAGGCGGGGTTACACC
>JAQMCW010000009.1:15677883-15690190 GCA_030068335.1 Chrysichthys cranchii
GTTTTAAGCATCATCCTTGTTCATGACTATAGTTTAAAAATAAGCCCTGAGGTAGAACATTAATAATGCAAAATTAATTGTGGTGAATAAACAAATAAATTAATAATGGAATTAATTTATTTATTAATGGAATTAAATCGGTGTATAATTATATAAATATTTAAATATATCATCTTCAAATAAATAAATAAATGAATGAATGAATGAATGAATGAATGAATGAATGAATGAATGATATTATAAAGCATTTCAACTTGTATGCTTTGAACAGAGAGACTTTTTTTTAGTATTAAAGCATGTTCGAATATTCCTGTTCAGTATGAACGTTCAGGATGTTCAGAAACGTGCGTGTCACCGTCCTGGTTCATTACTTGCTGTATCATAATCTTTCTTATTACAGAATACGTGAACAATGTTAACTAACTAACGAAATCAACCCCAAGAACCAACAATCCATCAAATAATCAAATTTATTCATTTATGTATGTATGTATGTATTTATTTATTTATTTATTTAATGCAAATGAATTCAATTCTCAAAGAGTTAAAGTGTTTCGTCTCGGTCTCTGAAAGTTCACAAAATACTTATATTTCCTTATCTAACGTCCATTCGTTTCCAGTAAGACTTGTAAGTATGGTTATGAACATTTCCTCCTACATATTTGAGACATTCCTTAACATGAGCAAACAAATAACACATACATTAAGTTCAGGAACCAACCAGAACATTGAAACATCCATCTACAGACCTGAAAGAAACACATTCACATCTCACTACAGATACAAAAACACACGCTTCTTTAAGGTGTTTTAACTTTTATTATTATTATTATTATTATTATTATTATTGATTCAATCGGTCAATAATTAGTATTAATGACACAATTCATAATGTATATTCAAGCCACCTTCTTTATAGCCACCTCTAATAGTAAATAAATAAATAAATAAATAGGTAAATAGATGAATGAATGAATGAATGAATAAACTAATAAACAAACAAACAAACAAACAAATAAATGACTCATTTATGTAGCACCGTTCTAACAAAGTTGCTGTATGAAAAAAATATTAAGGCACGTAAAGGGAAAAAGTAAATCATCAATAAAACACCGAACTCTAGTAAATGTTTCCTACAAAACGATCATGAAAGTAGCGGTGAAACATTAAAGATATTTACTCGTCACAATGAAATCAACAAACCATGAAAACAACATAAAGAGGTCTGGAAATGAACAGACGTGTCAGATTTTTGGTGAGTTAACAAATTACGGTCAAACTATGTCACATTAGACTCCGACCTAGAAAATAAATGACATAAATGTGTGTATGTTGAAGCACTGCAGCTTGGGCGGTGATGTAAGAACCAAATGTACAGTAAAGCCCTGACACAAATCAACTCTAAAGTCACTCATTCACCTGACGTTGATGTTTCCAAAGTGCTCCAGCTTTTAAAAAAAAAACCATGATACAAAATAAAAAACACATATATATATATTTTTTTTACAAAAGAACAAACTAAATATTGACAGGATTAAAGCGTGATCGCAAAGCAAGAGTGTGCTGAAGACCCTGGAGCGAGTCTACACCCAGGCAAACACCTGAAATGTCCACGCAGAGACTAAAGAAAATCACTTTATTGTTTTATAAGAACATCACGATTGTAAGATAAACTCATAACTCTAATCACTCTGGCTTTTCCACAGTATCAAGAGTGTGAGAGAAATATAATGCAAGACATGTCTTACCGAGATCATAAGCATCATCTGTCTTGTAGAGCAGAACTCACCTTTAGAGCAGTGAAAAATGTTCACAAATTCTTCCTGTCTCCGCACTTAGGTTACTCTTAGGGGAGGAAAAAAAAAAAACTTGAAGGATCTGAGATGCTGCGGAGGAGTACAGCCCTGTGACCGGGAGCTTCAGCGTGGTGGCATTGTGCAGAAGTCGGATTGCACAGAGCTCTGTGGAGCTGATGGAGGAGATGTGAGGTGAGTTCTCTTCACTCTTCCTGAACGAATCCTTGGTGGAAAAGTGCCATGGTCTGCTCCGCTGATGCTCGTTGGAGAGCTGCAAGCTTCCCTCTGTGAAGTCTTCTCACTCACACAGCAGATCTGGAGCTCAGCAGCAGCAACTGTTCAAGCGATTAACTCTTCACAAGCCTCAATCCCGGGTTGCCAGATTGGACCCGATGCTTCTGTCCCCCCAAGTGATCTGTTTCTCTTATGACCCAGTGATTTGGTAAAAGATTACAATTTAAAATTTATTAAAGAGGGACATGTCATCATTTTTATCCACTTATATGTACATTTAACCTTATGAAACATCCCCAGGACAAGCGTACAGGATAAACCACATACTCCTTTGTCGGAAATTTAAAGTCACAGCTTTATCTTGGACTGTTACAAAGCGCTGACACTGGAGACTCCTTCCATGAGTGAGAAATGTTAAATAAACGTCTCCTTAGAGAAACACACCATATCATTAGATCACCATAGATTTTTATTTGTGAAATGTCCACTATGAAGGTTTCCTCCAGCTGAATGGCCGTCTCTTTCTCCCTCTCCCAGTGTGTATTCGAGCGTACGGTGGCCGTCAGGAGCCCGTAGGGTACGTCCAAGCCCTTACATTCACACTCCTTCGCCTTTTCTGTGCTAAATACCAAGTGCAATCCTCCATTAAAAAAAAAAAAAAAATGGTTTCTCAAACTTGTTATCCGGCACCAACAAACCCTGATTGCTGTTCTGTCTTCTGTCTCATCTTTTTTTCGTCTTCTTTGTCGTCCTTCTGGTGCTTCCTTCCGGATTCACGCTGCTGCTTTTAAAAACGTGAGGGCGTCCCAGGCTCCTATAGCGGCGCAACATGGCGGCTCTGCAGAGGTGGACCCGCCCCCTATGTAGATATAAAGGGTTCATTCTGAGCTTCCAGAAACACAATGAGTCGTAGTTACACATAATTCTACACTAATGAACACATGCTTATGAATTCCATAAATATATCATGGAACATATATGCCATTTCTGCCCACAGATCCCCTCAAAATCCTACATAGAGGACCTTTAAATAATGCTTTGTTATTTTGTTTATTATAATATTGGATTATGTGGAGCGTCTACCGTACAAGTCCCCGTGAATGAGCTGATAGAAACGATAACTACCATATTAGAACTGGGTTGTCTTTCAGTAGTACACTATTTACAAAAATATATTTTAAGGAATAAAGTTTAAAGATCCATCTGACAATTACTTCATCAGGGCTAAGATTTTTAAGGTTTTTATTTTTTTTTTTTAAATTTCCTTCATCGTTTGAGTTTGCAGGTGTCAACATGTGTGTGAACAGCACCATCATGTGGCTGAAGCCATCACTACAGATAAATTCTCCTCCACCACCACAACCATCTCCAACACAACCACCCCAACCACTACCACTACTTCTACTACTACTACTACTACTACTACTACTACTACTACTACTACTAATAATAATAATAATAATAATAACAAGAGTAATAACAATAAAATCCAATGCATACTTACATTTTGCAAAGTAAATCTAATTAAATCACCTTCGGAGAACATTGTGGGTTGTATGACAGTTCTGAGTTTTACTCACACTTCTATATTTGAAAACTTGCTCATCACAGAGCTACTTTTAGAAGCACTTTATCCGGCTATGTGAAATTAATGATTTGTCACGTCCACAAGGGGTAATTTTAAACATTCAACCTATAATACCACATGCATTCTGTAGATACTTCAAAGGGCAAGGGACTCAGACAGTGCCTTCAGCTACTACAGGGTATAAGCTAGTCAGTAATGTGAATATTAAGCAACATTTTAAATTACAGTCGCTAATTAGAGGGTAAGTAACTGTTAAGTAAGGCTTAGGAAAAAATAATTGAGGAGTAAGTAAAGGGTGTGATTATAGAAATAAGTGGTAACTACTGTGCCTTTTACAAACCTTTTGTGAATAAGAAAGCTATAACTACGATTCCAAATGCATTGTACTCCTTAACCTAAATATAGGTTACTTAAAATTACTTAAGGGTTTGATAGTATAAGTAAGTGGTTTTTACTCAGTAATTTACAAAACCTTTACAAATAAGGAACTATGATTTTGAATTCATTGTGTTTGTTTTTTCGTATGCCTTTCTGAACAGGTACTTTAGGTAAGTGTTACCAAATATTATTGTACTATTTTCAACATTTCTTATTCATTTCTATTCTACTTATAGCATCTGGTCCTGCATCCATCGTCGAACATTTCTAATTGTTAAAGAATTACATCTGAATGATTATCTAATCGGAAATCATTTTTATTAATTATTATTCTCTTTACTGCAGAATGATTACTAAATTCTAACACTTATTGTTTTTATGTAATGAGATTTTATTTTTATTATTTATTTTATTATTTATAAATTATTTATTAATCTATTTAAGTCCTAAGATAACACCATATACTACAAAATAATCGCATCCTTAAATTCCTAATCAAGAAAGACTAAAAAGCGAGCTTCTCATCCTTCGAGGGCCAGCTGGAAAAGCAAACCCAGCTAAAGCATTTGTTGCTGTAGTCCTAAACTCTGGCTCATTACAAACCCATAATAACACAGAGTACATGGCTCAGATTAAACGCTTCACTTTGATGAATGTGTTCGTCAGTGGATTTGAAAATTGCTGTTCTATTTTACTGTGGGAAAGGAAGGCAGATAAAATGATGAGAGCTCCAGTCGTAAATAAAGAAAGGACGAGGTCATGTTTGGTAACGTAAAACTGCACAGGGCAGCAGTGCCAAGAGAGCACACTGACATTAAACCTCTGACTATACCCCCGTCTTTAAACAACTCGTCTGCACAGCTGCTTATCAAGAGCTAAAAAGTCATTTACAACATAACAGTAAGATAGCGGAATTGCAAAACATGTCAACACATTCTCAGTTAACTCCATCCAAAAGCAGCTCTTGAGACGAGGAAAAATACAAGCGACTTCACCAGAGGTTCTCAGAAGTCCTCTCCAACGCCAAGGTACTCTTAATCTTAATGCCTTAGAGAATATCCTGCGGAACGTGAAATATAAATAGACTAGGACTGAATCAGGAATCCATTGTACCAATGGGAATGTCAGAGGTATTAGCTCATATCCTGTGAACACTATAGGAGGTGGAGAACCATTCAGGATACGATTACTAGTCATGACTAATCACAACTCTTTTTTACTAGTAGATCAAGATTTCAAAAAATGTAGGTGACTAGTGATTGATTTTGGTTTTTTTTTTTTTAAGGTTAAATCAAAATCCGATTCAGGACATACAGTATTTTTAAATCAAAGCATTTACATTTCCTGTAAAACTGGATAAACCTTTCAAAGCCAAAAATAAATAAATAAATGAATGAATTAATCAGTGCAATAAATGTGATGGGCTGATTATACGTGTGCAAAAGAATAAATCTGTGTATCATATAGTAGCATCACTTCGCCTTTACAAGTGGGCACTCGTTCACACACCCATGAGCCCGGCAGCTGCCTGTTATCTTTTGGTATTTAAGTATTTATGTGTTTATTGTTAGTAAGAGATGTTTTGTCTGGTTGTCTGGGTCAAGAGGTTTAATACTGAGATGTTTTGGGTTTGTTTATGTTTACCGTCCAGCAGAATCCTGCTGAGCCCCCCCCCCAACCCTGCTGGCTTTCTACTTTCTCACCAACACCACAGTATTTCAGTACTATTAATAAATCTATTGCATTTAAACATGGAACACTTAAATAAAAGTGAGCATCTGGGATCCAGCAAGATGCAAGAAAAGAAAGTCATGGGGTGGGCAGGTTTGCTCTAATGATGGTGGGACAGCATGGCCAGATATGAAGAACAGCCATGGTGATTACTCATGTTGACTGTAGTGTTTACGGCATCAGGTGCACATTGGATTTTATTCATTCGTTCATTCTTGAGTACCTAATTTCTCCTTTAGTGGGCAAACTTGCCATATTTGGTAACTTAAAATAAAAGTTGAGTCTCCTTCGAATAACGTCTGAAATTTTGATTATTATAGTTCCCTCTAACCCTTTCGGTACGGGAGTCGACTAAAGTCGACATGTAGGGCTTTGGTGCTACGGCCATGCATACACGTTGACAAAAGTCGACAAAATTAAATAGTTCAATTGTACTCGCTAGGCGGCGACACTCGAGGTAATTTTTAGTAATGTCCTGTTACTGTTGTGTGTCAGAGGACCATCTGGAGCATGTTGTTGACAAGCTATATTACGATATGCAGTAAAAATGCCACGGAAAGGAAAGTTTAGCAAGGAGGAGGCTCTGAAATTAGTGATGGATGATATATCTGAACTGTCTGACAATGATTTTGACGATGCGGAGATGGATAGCGAGAGTGAAACCCAAACTGCAAGGGCTTCTAGCGATCTTGAAACTGAAACTGCAGGGCCGTCTACAAGGGGAAAAACCTGTCAAGCTTCCACTCGTTCTGTAAAGATAACACCACCTGAACAGTTTCTCCTGGTGCAAAGTCAAAGCGATGGCCCGAATTTACGCACAAAACATTCAGCACTAGGGGTAAAGTAAAAACATTTTTTCAGCACCGAAAGGGTTAATAAGGTCAACTGATGGGTAATTACAGTAGTAATTACATAAATGAATGACGTTTTTCAGTTTCCAGCCATTTGCAGATAGACCGATTTTAGACCACGATTTTGGATCCTGCTCATATGATTTTTCACTATTTTTTCCACCACCCTAAGTAGTCAATGTATCAGAAAACTCAACTGCTTATGTGGAACAGTTAGCTGTTAGGACTTAGCAGTTAGCCTATCCATATTTGAAGACTTTTTCCTCTTCTTGTGTAATAGCTGTATGAGCTGATCTTAATACACCAAACACAAATTTCCCAAAAGCACCATCTGGTTCAAATCCAACTGCGTTCTGGAAAGTGTCATTACAGCGAAAGTGCTACCTGCTCTACCATCTTTCCGCACTAATGAGAAACCACACAGGCATGATTGTGATCATGTCTTGGTCTAATATACTTTACTCTCAAAGGTCAAATGATCTTCGTTTTTTAGCATGTTGTTTTTTTTTATCAGTGATCTCACAATAGTGTCTTTAAGTCATTAATAGAGCTGGAATGGTGTTAATTCTCATATCAGCTGGAGAACGCAAGACCCTCAAGGCCTCCAGCTGACCTGAATGTGGACGTCACAGTTGGGAAATAAAAGTCAAGCAGTCTGCTGAAGCTAGCTGTACTTTGTTCAAAGCCCTGGTCAAATGATTGCAATTAAATTGCCATTAGGTTGTTCTCCAGAGTTCGAACAAAGATGATGAAGCCAAGTGGGCTCAGAAGGCAAAAAATAATAATATGAGGGGGGAAGAAAAGAAGGCTGTGGAAAAATGAGTCTAGAAAAATAAGATACTGAGTGATATAATGGAAAGTGAGCTTACTGTGTTCCCATTCTCCAGCCAAGTGATAGAAGGAACAGGGTTTCCAGTGGCATTGCACTCCAAGGCCACTTCAGTTCCAATCTGCACTTTCCTCTCATTGGGAACTTTAAGTATTTTAGCAGGAGCTGGGAAAATACACAGACACTATTAAAAACGATAGGGGGAGTGGGGAAAGCCAATACTATATGGTTCACAAATATGCCTATATTAAAGCTTAAATAATGCTGAATTAATGGATGCTCTAATCCTTAACAAACAATTAATACTGCATTAATATGTCTTAACAGCCTCTGAATGAGATAGCCATTAATACTGATACTAAAGTGTTAACATCCTGGTAAGTCTTTCTCTTAAGTAATAGTCTGATTTGTAGGATGGCCTGCGATAGATGGGTGACCTGCCCAGGGTGTACCCTACCTCTCACCCTGGGAAAGTTAGCTGGGATTGGCTCCAGCTTCCTGCGACCCTGACGGATAAACAGTAAAGATAATTATAGGATTTGTAGGATTAAAGACAAAATCCACTCTGAAGGACTTGCATGTCAATATATATAATTAACCTGTGATCTTCAGTTTTATTTCATGATCAAATTCCCGTTGACTATATATGGATTTCACTAAGAACGTTGGCCTGAGTTCACTTTGGCTATCACAATGCTGTCTGAGGCTGATACTGGTGCTAGTAGGATTTAATCCTGGCAAGATTTTAACATGTATTTGGCATTTTGAAGATAACAAGAGGTGTGGGTTAGTTTCATATTAGGGCTGGTTGGAAACAAAAAATGCAAAAGAATTAAAATCACTTAGATTTCATAGATTACATCCTATAATTTGGGCTCTTTTATGTTGTTTCTAAACTGTTCATAATCTATATGATTTTGGATTAAGACTTCATCATACTATTAATTCATAGATTGTGTTAACAATATGTTATTACTTAACTATTACCAGTTTTATGGCTATTCATATAGAATAACTAGAGGCTGTTAAGATAGATAGATACCATAATATTTAATATAAGCTTATTTTTGGAAATTATAGTAAAGTGTAAATTTACAATACTTCAAGTGATTTTAAACATTATTTTACCTTGTACTTCAATGGTGACCAGTTTTGAATAGGCAATCCCAAAACTGTTTCTAGCCACACATCGGTATTGTCCTGCATCTTCTTTCTTGATATTGTGAATTTTTAAGGCACCAAGTTCCAAAATTGATATTCGGCTATCAGCCTAAACGTCGAACCAAAGACAATGATAAAAAAATAACAAAAAAAAGAAAAAAGACATGGATCTTTTTCTTTAACATCAATATTTTCTTTGTCACTGGACATACACAACACGCACTTACCTTTATCAAATCATCACCTTTAAGCCAAGAAATTTCTGGCTTGGGATATCCCAATGATACGCATGGCAACACTGCCTTGGACTCCAATAATATGGTCACGTTTGTTGGATGTCTCTTAATCTGAGGCTCTGAAAAGTAACAGGCTGTCATTTTTTATTGTATTTTCAAGTAATTTTAACTCAGCAGTGTACTCTGTCTCACTTGTAAGTCACTTAAAATAAAATGAGCAAATGTAATATTTAATAAACGCAAGGCTCAAATGTGCTGTTAGACCTGTAATAATCATATAATTTCAAAGACGCAATAAACAAACAGCCATTTGCAATATTGTCAGGCAGAGGAGCTGGCTGGTCTCTTCATGTCAGACTTCAGGTTACATTTTGAGCTCAGAAAATAAGCTCACGCTAAAACAGTTTGGTGCTTCCAAAGTCACAGTGCCATTTAGTCCTAGTAACTCTTAAAATTTTAATGTTACAAAACATGCATTTAATTGTTTAAGAAATGTGTTAACCCCTCTCTGTTCAAGAAGTGGCTGCAGTGGCTGCATTTGGTTCTTTGTAATGAGTAACAGGGTTGCCTTTTTTTTTTTTTTAAAGCAAAGAATTAGCAAATGCACAACATGTGCTTAACTAGCATCATGCTAAAGTCATGAGGACATTTTAATTGCTTACTTAAAGGTCAACTATGTAGGAATTTGTGAATATCTACACTGTAAAAAATGACCGTAGATTTATATGGCAATTTACCAGCAGCTTGGGTGGCCAGTAAAGTACTGTAAAATTTACAGTAAACAACTGTAAAGCATATTTACGGTAAAGTACTATAACATCTTACATAGTTTAAAATGACACAGTGCACTTTCTCAATGCAAGATACACCCAATTAAAGTATCCTGATCAAGCTGGGGTTTGAATACATGACCAGTATTGACCTGCAACATAATGCCTTAACCACCGAGCCACCACAACTAGCTTAAACACCTCGCACTGATACAACACAATCTCTCAGTGGAGGTAAGTCAGTGTTAGGAGTAGTTGAATCAGTCCAAGCTTACTGTAGCGTTATTGGAGTGGCTCAGTGGTTAAGGTGTTGCATACAGGTCAGAAGATTGGATGTTCTGATCCCAGACCTAGCATGGTTGGGCAAAGCCCTTAACTTCCAGCTCAACTGTATCCTGCATCGGCCAAGTGAGCTGTACTGACTTACGTGTGGTTTATGTATAACATAAAGATATTATGGTTCTTTACTGTTTTTCATGTAGTCATGAGCAAGCAGTCGGTAACTACCTTGTCGAATTAATTTAGGCTACTAGAGTTTTTATGTTTTAGAAAATAGAACCAACTACATTTCTCAGAAAACACTGCATGCAGGTACACTTAAAAACAATGACTCCATAACAGGGATTAAATAAACAGTCCCACACATATTGCTTATTGAAATCAGTTATGAATTCAAGGGATGTAGGTAAGGTTGAGAAACTGTCAGAGCCAGAATTCAAACACTGTGCTGAGAGTGCTGGTCACTACTGAAACATCCCCATTCCCCATCCTCATTCCCCTTAAATAAGTGCCACTTAGCAAATAACCTGCCAAACAGAGGGAGTCGAGGCATGATGTAAATGCCTGCTCTCCCCAGAAGGTCATGACCTTATTTTGAGGTCATTATAGTAGGACCGCATCAGGTTTCTGGTTATATAAGAGACTGTAGCTCACATTTGGGGAAGGATCGCATCACATTTCGAATATTATCTATATATATAAAATTCTTTTCGCATTTGGAATGGAAATGACGTACGAACACAGAACATATTATATGTGCGTATGACCGGAAACAGCGTCTCTAGTGCTTACATTTTATATGAAAACGGTGTAGATCCCGGGAACTAATCACTTCGTTTGTGGACGCCATTTTTATATCGTCTTTAGGAATTGTTATTATTTGTGTGAGAGTTACTTTACTGATATTGAAAAGAAGTAAACATGTATTTGGTAAGTAATTATTTAAGAAAACTTTGATCTAAATATATAAAATTCTTTTCGCGTTTGAAATGGGAATGACGTACGACCGCTATTTTTTGAAAAATAAAAATTGGTAATTAACAAACTTATTTTTATAAATACTGCATTTTATTTTTTTCCCCTTGCACTCAGTCAGCAAAGCCACTTTGTAATCAGCTAGTTTATAATATAGAAAAACATAAAGAATAGAAAAGATACAATATAGAAAACATACTCATCTTCAGCTGCAAAGCCCCACAGCTTTTTGCTGGTTCTCCGATCCCATTATCAGCAGAGCAACAATATTCTCCACTGTCTGAGTCCTTCACATTGGGAATGATCAACATTTGGCCATTTTCTCTAATAATGTATCGAGAGTCATAGTGCCTGTAGTAAACAGAAAATTTTATAACATGAAACCTTAGAAGACATGTCAACTGATGGCAAATTTATGACATACTTACTAACCGTATAGGGTAATTATTACGCATCCATCTTATATCTGCTGGAGGGTGCGAGTCAACCTCACAAATAAAAGTAGCATTATGATCCAGTAAGGCATCGACTGTCTCAAGTAAGGTGGTGATTTTCGGAGCTGAAAGAGAGACAGAAAAAGAGATGGATGGAGAGAGATTAATTAGCATCATAAACTGCAGAAATAGTGTTGTCAATCTTTTAGCCTTTCTAGACCTGAGCCATGAAAGGCAATAGATCTCAAATGCGTTCCACATAGTGGCAAAACTTAAGTAGTCAGTGAATCAAAGCCAGCTCATTTCCTCATCAATCAAACTACAAACTATGAAGGGAGGACAAATTTACAAGAAATATGCCTGTAAATAGCAGCAGCACATATGGTGGCTGTTGTGAAATGAAACTTTCAAAACAACATAGTTTAAATTCTAACTGCTGATCTTTGCAACGCTAAAGACTAATAACCTCAAAAGGGGGGTCTCAGGGGGAAGAAGGCATGTTGATGATTCCACAGACAAGGTGGAAATAGCACTGCTAGCGTCACTTTGGCTTTATCTGTAAGCCTGCATAAATAAAGCTAAACAGGACCCACATTGTTTTTGGGAACAGGGAGTTTTATTGTCATGATTCATCTGCTGAATCCTACGTTCTTAAAAAAGGGGTTTTTGGATGGCTTCTAGCTTCCTAAAATGGTTCTACATCACAAAGGTTGCTGACTTAGCAATCTAAGTCCATGGACCTTAACTCTACCAAGAGTAAACTTGGTACAGAACAATAGGTATCAGGAAAGGTTCCCTCAGAACCAAATAACCCAACATAGTGCCACACGGTATTGTATTTTTTGGGTATGATTTTGAAAACTCCTTCAGCAGCTAGCGTATATACTAACTTGTCAGTAGGAAGGTTATGAAGGTACGTCATGTGTTACAAGTGATTCTGATCGGTGAAAGCAGTGCTTATTAAGTTCCTGCACCATTAGGTACCCTGGTAAAAAAAAAAAAAAAAAAATATATATATATATATATATATATATATATATAAATG
>JAQMCW010000009.1:15691365-15701550 GCA_030068335.1 Chrysichthys cranchii
GACCGGCTGATCTGAGCGACCGGGAAGGGGAGTGCACATGTAGCAGCTCAGCGAGGTAGGGTGGGGCGAGCCCATTTCACAAACATATAATGTATGGCATTACATGCAGTAATAAACACTTATGCGGACCCATTTCTAATTTTGCACTTTCTATGCCTTTTCAGTCAAAAACAGGGATTAGGAATAAGCTGAGAGTGTTTTATAATGAAGTGAATATATGACACCAAATATGTGTTTCCAGAGTAAGCCTATATTTTTCTAGATTGAAAATAGAGACAACAGGAGGAGATTCATTAAGAAAGACAATGGACCAGGCCAGTTGCTTCCTGCTAAAACCTGTTGTCTCACACCCATGTCTGTTTTAGCAATTTCAGTCCCTGAATATAAGTTGGAACAAGAGCAAGCTTCAACAGAAATCAACCTGACCCAGTCAGGTATCAACCTGAATCAAGGCGACTCCACCAAAACACAATTAAACTGACTTGATAAGGAATAAATAGCAATCAACCGGAGTCCATCCACCACCGTTATTTGGCAGACACCCTTATCCAGAGCAATGTACATTTTTATCTCATTTATACAACTGAGCATTTTGAGGTTAACAGCCTTGCTCAAGTGCCCAGCAGTGGCAGCTTGGTGGTGCTTGGATTTGAACACCTGACCTGCCAATCAGTAGGGCAACATCTTAACCCCCTGAGCGAAACGAATGTGCAGGTGGGAACGGATATGGAATCATTATGACTCCCAATATGACAAATCAGTAATCAAGTTCACTCGATATAACTCCATGAGCAATCAGGAAGAATAAGCAACAATCAATAAAATTCCCTTGTGAAGCAGCTGGAATTAACTGACTCAAAAAGGAATCAATAAAAATGATCATCTTTATTTAGTGAAGTTTAAATAAGTGCTCAATGCTCACATAATCCTACAAACAAAATTCCAATGTAGCTAACATCACCCACACCACTTTTGGTATTTTAGCCAACATAAGTCAGTCTCCAAGTTCATTTTCCTATTGGTCAGTTTATTCCGTCCAGTTCTAGTCCCTGCGCAGCTTGTAAGTCAATCCTTCGAAAGGTTCAGCCAGCGACTCAGTAAATTACACCATGACTCTGCAAACTTTGCTCATTCCCTGCTCAGTTTTCTCACGTGGAAACATTAACACTGGCTGACTGCTCCATCTCGATCCTCTGGAACGCAACCTGGCAGTTCCTGATGTGAGAATCAGCGGATATGTCACCTCTTCCTCACACTCTTCCTGAACTTTAGGAGAACATCTGCCAAAGATTTACTCCACACAGTCCTGTCCTCTCTATGCACCAGACCTGAACAATTCTCGCAATTTGAAGGCATCTGTAAATTGTTTAGTAACAAACCAACTGTACTACAAGCCAAAGTACACCCCAGAAACATTCACATCATCATTCTGTTTTGTTCTGTAGTGTCCTCGTTGCACTGTTACTGTGTCCAAGATAGATGTCCTTTGCAGTAAAGTCGATGAGAGATCATTCATCCATTGATTTTCCACTGATGTGATGGTTTTACTGCAGGTATTTAGGTTGTAATATATCAGTGTCAACTTTATGGCTTGTATATCTAAGCACCCTTCAGTGCAGTTTGTCAAATTCAAACAAAATGTTTGCACAGTATTCATAAGACAATTTGTCATACATCTGGAAAACAACTGTCCAATGACGATGTGTCATGCATAATCATTTTGAATTCATCAGATCATTAATAGCATACGGAGTGTACAATAATCGAACGTTTATAAAAGGTTCCTTAGAGCAGGGGTTCGTAAATGTGTTTAACCATCAGGCGTCGCTTTTAACTGTACAAAATAAATAAAATAAAATACAGTAGAAAAAGACAGACCCCTTCAAGGTTGATTTATTTAACATCGTATTTAAAAAATGTTGCATATTATATAAATGTGTACAATTCTATTGGTTACTTATTGGGACCACAAAGTTTTTTTTACTTCCACTGTAACGAATTTTAAAAATCATGAACCCCACGTCGAGAACCACAGCCTTAAAGCGTTATAAAATCCAATTTCTTCATACAATCCTTAATTTTTAGGGGACCCTTGAAAAACTCTTTCTGGGGTTCTTGGAAAATTCTTTTTCCCAGAAACCATGTATCATCCGGCCACATTTAATGACCAGACATGGATCCTTATCCTGATTTCCTCATGAGACATTTGCAAATCCCAAAATGATCAAATACGTCTTCATCGGATACCATAAACATGAATAGGTGATTTCAGGTTTTTCCAGCATCACATCACTCGGCAGTGCATTTCAGCCTCAGCAATATGACACATTTCATCACTTTAGAGATAGGCAGGCATTTTACGTAGCAAAGATGCATAAGCTATGTCAGTTATTTCAGTACTTTACAGTAAACATTTAAAAGGGATCAAGTATAAGCTCACTAATATTATAATTGCCTGTTGCTATTATGTTCCACTAGATGTTATTCATAGTCATAAAATTATTACGTCCCCAGTAGCAGATTTATATTAAGGTGCAAATGCCGTGGCAGTGTCATAACTTCAACACCCGACGTTGGATCCCTTCTCACGCTGACCATGGGATAACAGTACAGTTATTGAATAGTTTAAAAGTTGTCTCGAAAGAATTTGGACATAAATTCCTTTACAGAATAACAACTGGGAAAGTAATTCCCTCAAGATAAGTTCTAGTCGCTGAGGATTTCAGCTGTAACACAAAGCACACTGACCCACCTCTCTGTACACCGCTGATCAGGCTGAGATGCAACGACAGAAAGATCTGCAGCACTGGAATGTTTTCGAGAAGCTTCATATTTAAACAAAGCTGCGTTTCAAACCGGCTCTGAAAGCTCATCTGTCAGCTTCATGTTAAAAAAAATCCCTGCAGTTTGTCTTTCACAGGACAGTTTTCTACAGCCTGTGTGTATGCGTGTGTGTGTGTGTGTGTGTGTGTGTGTGTGTGTGTGTGTGTGTGTGTGTGTGTGTGTGTGTGTGTGTGTGTGTATGAGTTCCGGCCACGCTGTCTGTCAGTGCTGTGCATGTATGGTTTACTGGAGCAGATGGACAGCAGCAGCTGCTTGATATCCATGTAGAGATATGAGCAGCTCAGAGCTCCGAAGAACCTCATGGAGCCGGTGGAGACGTAGAGAGCTGCCTCAGGAAAAGCCAGAAAACTCTGCTCCGTTACCTAACATACACTGAACACCTTACATACATAAAGTATGTCTGTGTTGGCATCAAATCTTGTCAGCTTTAATGTACTAAGTTTGCAGATAAGTAATGTTATGAGGAAGACTTTGAGATTGTTTTATATGATGTGTAAGTACAATAATGTTTGTTTTATGGTAAGTATAATAAGAAAGAAAAGAGCAATAATAACAGTAGTATTAATAATAGCAATAATATTAATATTAATATTACACTTTTAAAGAAAAGGGGGCAGCGTTTTGAAGGGTTTCTGTATCTAAAAGAGAAACTTTGTTGTGGGTTTTACGGAGAACCTTTAAAGATTCCCCGAGAAGGACCAACTGAAAAAAAACCTTCAAGGAGCCAGGCAGAGGGACTGATTCATTGGTTGTTAGTTATGTAAAAGGTTATTAAATTTTTTAATAGATAGATAGATAGATAGATAGATAGATAGATAGATAGATAGATAGATAGATAGGTATAAAACCATACACTTTTACAGTAAATAAATGATTACAGTAAAAGTACAGAAATGAAAAGGTTTTACAGAAAGCATGCATGATATGAGATTGTGTCTTGTGTTAGGAGTAAAACACACACTTGGGGGAGTCTGCCATAGGAAAAATAATCAACTATGGGGTGGAGTGATGTAGCATCATGAAAAGTGACAGTTAGCACCCCAAACTCACTTCACAGCACGTCCAAAAGCGAATTTTATTCTTTTCATCCAACAGAAATTTGCCAGTGATTGCAATAACTTAATTAATTAAGACACAGCAATCATGCTGCACATTTATAGGTACTTTAATGTTGTAAATTGTCCACCGAAAAACTTTGTTGCTGTTAACACTCAAACATTCTAACAGCTTGAAACGTTCATTAACTGATCAGCCTCTTTCTCATTATCTCTCTCTCTCTCTCTCTCTCTCTCTCTCTCTCTCGAAGGTAATAAGACAAAAAAAATGTATCTTGTCATGTTACTGAGAAACTGCAAAATGTGACGTGCCAAGCCTTCTGTTCTAGAGATTTTCTCATGTCGAAAATCGCGACAGCTTAAATCTGACTGCTACTAAGCAAATACTAGAGTTTCTTTCCAAAATACTCCATAAACTCTCCTTATAGAAACCGTTTTCTGTTTTTAAATCCATTTTTGTGGAACATCTGCCATACAAATCTCCATATAAATAATTGCTGTAGAAATGACAGGGTATGAGAATGGGCGTATTAATAATGAAAGCATGCAGCCAAACTGCTGTCAGAGCTGCCGTTATGGGAAATGAATCAATGCCATCTGACCAATCAGAATGGGGAATTCAGCAGAGATGTGGTCTAAATTACAAAGTCCTACTCTGTGACGGTGTCACGTAATGCCTTTTTATATCCCCTAAGCAGCATGTAAAATCGACTAGGTAAGTATTCAGAATCAGAATGAATTTATTTCACCAAGTCTGATACACATTCGAGGATTTTTTTTTTTCTTGGTGAGTATACACATGTATAACATGGAACATACTAAACAGACCAGACAAGTGAATGGATTATTCAAGAAATATTCAAGAAAACTCTGGAAATGTAAAATGAACATAAAATAATATATACAGTTTACCCCCGCCTATCGCGGGGGGCGTAACCCCTCGCGAAAGGTGAAACCCGCAAAGTTGCGACGTTACGTTAATTTTATTATTTATATATATTTTAAGGCTTAATAAACCCTTCCCACTCTCTTATTAACCTTTTCCACACTCAAGTCAAGTCACCAAAAGATGAAGAAGTGAAAATGTACACATGTATGGTGTGAGGAAACACAAATAAAATAACTAGCGTGTTACAGAATGATCGCAGTAGTGTCCGGCTGTGCACGGATGCATACAGACGAGGTAGAGCGCCAGCAAAAGCCACGGTGCGAGCAGTGGTAACAAAAAAGTTCAAGGAAATCAAGTTTCACAGATAAGTACCGGTAAATAAAAAAGGGGGCAGTGAATATAGCTTTTTGGTTCAATGTGATTGAGGCAGGACATGTGATCTTCTCTGTAGTGTGTGCTCATCGAGCTGTCGTTTCCTTTGTGCTATGTGAACAGAGCAGTCCAGCTCTCACTCATAGCCCTCATAGCATCAGTGTGACTGGCATGACGCCTGCGTTCACAAGGCTTTTGTGTGGCGGACCCACCTGTTGCCTGTTGGCCTATGCACTCTGATTTATTTTAAGCAGGGGGATGACATTTCCCAAAGTATGTGTTTATGCTCCCATCTTCTTGGCTTCTGCTTTTTAGGGCTACAGTTGAGGAAAAAGCATAAATAAGAGCTCAGGTTATTCCGAGTGCCTCAGAGAAAGGTACGGCGCCAAGTATCATTCAGAGATTTTGCTTGCAGTTCCTTTCAGTCAGGTTTCAAGAACGCAGCGTCTTCAAGGACATCATGCATAAGTATGTGTGTGTCAGCAGACCGTGGGCTTGTAAATACATCAACTCTGAATTGCTGTTGTCACACGCAGCGTGATGATGGATCAACGAGGGCCAAAGATAAAAGCTTCCACCCACGCGCAGATGTGAAAATGAAAACAAACCTAGCTTCACCAGGGACATGCTGTTTTCAAGAAGCCATAACAAAGACAAAGACTCGTAATCAACATGACTTTATGGATGAAGATGATCATAAGGGAGAAAGGGAAGATGGGAGGATGGACTAAATGTAAATGAGTATGAAAAGGACACACACACACACACATACAAAAAAACACACAAAAAACCCTCCAAGCTCTTAGTCTAATGTCAAAAATGCTTTAAAGCTTGCTGACGGCGCTATTAACACATTATACTTGTATAGTCCGGTGAGCTGTTTAAACCTGCCAATGTACATGCCAGGTACCAATTAGCTTAGCACAGCAGTCAAGGTTCCACGTGGCTTTACATTGTCTTTCCGTTTGCCAAGTTGATTTTAGATACAAACTGCCTGCCAGTGTTTGCTGAAGGCTTAGCATGGGAAGAATCTGACATATAGTTCCACTAAGATGCGTTTTTAGGATCAATTACCTAGAAATACTGCAAAATCACAAGTCAGACGGATGGAAAAATGACGTAAAAACAAAGAAAAAAAAATAGCTTGATAAGTCACGGTGAACTTTATTCTTATCTAGGGGTGAACATGGTTGTACGTGATCGTCAGTATATGCTAATAAACACATAATAAAAAGCTTAATGTTTCACATGCTCCAGACAGCTGAGGCCTCTCACATGTGCTGTTCCATCACAGACAGACACACTGACAACGTGAGATTAATACGGGCCTGTTGTTCAGAGCAATGCCTCTCGGTGACTTGGCAAGCTCTCGTCACATACAGCAACACAAGATGAGCGATAGACACAATACAAGATTCCACAGCAGATTGAAATGGTAGATGCTGAAGGAGATGCTGGTTTTTACAACCAAACATGGTAAGAATCTGGTTTTATTTGGTCAAAGTTGCTTTGTATTACTTGTACAAAGCAACTTGTGTGGGGGTTCATGTGAATGCAATGAAAGTGATTTGTGGATCGTAACAGCCATGTCTCAAGGTCTTGAGATCTCATGAGATAAAAATGGATGTTGATCCCTTGTTAGAAAAACATGAGAGCAAACCCCTTTATCTTCCTATTCCGTCTTCTTTAGATTAATGCGTTTATTTGATATTGGTTTAAATGTTTACTCTGAATAGTCATCAGCAACCAAATACTTAGAAATACATTTTGGGGAAAAAAAAAGGGGGGGGGGGGGGGGGGGGGTTTAATCTAGTATTTGTTTTGTGTTGTTAATGATTCTAGCTTTCAAGATGGATTGTAGTCCGAGGGTTGTTTTTTTTTTTTTTTAACCAGGAAACGATCTGTTCAAAATTGAATGAGAGAAATCTACAACTCATTAAGGAGGCTAGATGGAGCTGTTTCTTCCTGTAGGATAGCATTGGAAGGATAGCATTGGTAGTTTGGCTAGTCAGCTAGCTAGCTAACATATTTGTGTGGCTTTTGTTTTTTCTGCTTATTGCAAGGTTTTTTTATGGCTGTCAGGCTAATGTTAATGTAACTTATCGTGAATTTTAAGTCAAATCGGTTTTATTCAGTGGCAGTTTTTGCAAGTTTGACCTGGGGTGGCAAAAGGATAGGATGAGGGTCCAGCTTTGGAACCAGAGGGTATCGCCTCCAGACAAATTTGAATTTCAGACTTTGTTAGTTTCCTGCATTGCCGTGATTTTCATTCATTCATTAATTCATTCATTTGCATATTGATCACATTATAGTTCGTGACTGCATGGTAGTTAGCTTGCTAACATGCGTTCTCTTTTTTAGAATACACAAAAAAATGTAATACAGAAAAAATGCTTTCTTTTACACCATAGACCAGGTCCAAAAGCAGGGTAGCAAGCTACTTTTTAATCATATATGGATGGGGTAGATATATGGTAGGCTTGCTAGTTTGCTATTGTTCATCATGCCCAATTGCAAGCTGTCCTCCACTGTTCACTGCGGAGTATAAAAACAGACAGGGTTAATGATCCCCAGGTATACTCATTCACGACTCCCCGTCTCCGACTTCGCTCCCCCGCCACACAAGCTATCTATTTTTTAACCATACAAGGAGCCTTGAGGTGTAGCTAGGCTATTAACTGGCTATGAACAGTCAACCATTGCTGTTGTAGATTTTGTGATTTCTATTTAACACACTGGGCTGCAAAATCTCCCACACTGAGCATGAGACACATTCAACTGCGCACTATCACACATATTTCACGCCAACAAATTCTTATAAAAAAAAACAGCAGCGATGAATGAATGAAAACCACTGGCATCATCAGTGGTCTATGGAGAGGCAGTAGGCATGCAAGGACTGAGATGAGACAAAATAGCTGTGCTGACATCGATTGATGGATTTGCCCAAGTTCTAAACTGGTGAGTAAAGAAGTTTGCACCAACCATGGAGTAATATTATGGCTTTCCAACACCTTTTTTTTTTTTTTTTTTTCATATTAATTGCCTTCAAATAGTGTGGCAATTGGAGGGTTAAGCCCTTTTTCTCAGGGGTGGCAGATTTCACCCTTTGTCATCCCTTTGTGTTATTACACTCCCAAAGCAATTTGATGACATTTGGTGGGAAAACCATATTAGCCATACTAGCTAACAGTTCATGAGGTTTGTTTCTAACCCCGATGTTGTCTAAATCTCTCAAGAAATGATTTGTTTTATGAAATCAAATGGACTGTAGAGTAATTCCAGAGCAATATGTGAGCCATATGCCGTTTGGCAGATCAAAAACTAGGCTAGGCTGGGCTCCATAAGTCAGCTGAAATGATACAAGCTTGCTGTGCTCTCCAACCATTTGTTATTCGAACCCAGTGAAATTTACAAGACAATATTTTGACCACTGTCTATGACCCCATTTTTTTAAAAACATTAATTACATTTAAAATGGCTTGAACACAGTATGTAGGACTCTTTCATGACATGTGGACAATTGGTTCGCTTGCACAGGAAAAGGGGAATTTGTTTAAGGTGACTGTTCTTTCCTTAAGTCAGAGTTTGTTAATGTTACACGGCATGATGGGTTTGAACACTCTGCAAATGTGAGTCTACTTTTGCAGAAATATTATGTCGACAACATAGTGATAGAAAAAAAAAACAGCTTACGTAATGGGTAATGTGTCACGAATCATTTCAACAATATTCAGCCTGTGTATGTGCACAAATGTAACACTCTACTGCCACCTGGTGTGTAGTGTGAGAACTCCATGTTCAGAGTTAAACCTTCCTAAGAGGAGAATCACAGCTTGCATAGAGGTAGATTAATCACATGCAATCAGGTCAACAGAGACATATGAATGATGACAAATAAACAAAATACAACCAGTTCAGAGCAAATGATGAAACTATGGTGCACTAACAACCATACCCTCAGCTCAGCAACACAGGTATGATTCTTTAGAAGTATGTAAATTTTGTAGGCAAAACTGTTCCTGGCCTTGAAGTGACCTGCCGAGTAATAGGAACTGGAAAGTGCTGATATCATGTGGTTGGTATGGGTGATTTTTCAGAGAAAAGCTTTAGCCATTTTAGGTTAGGGCACCCTTTGCAATATTTGGATTAGTTCCCCTCATATTTGGGTAGAAGTAAAACTTTATCAGTAAAAAAAAAAAAAAAAATCTCTCTTTGCATTTTAAACAGGATGAAAAATAACAAACAATATGAACCATAAATATCCAAATAATGAGAAGACCTGTCAATCATGTGTACACCCTGGGGCAGTGGTAGCCGAGCGGTCAGGGCACTGGCTCTTCAATTGCAAGGTGTCACACTGTGGTGTGTTTCATGTGTGATAATCACTAGTATCACTTCTCTTCTTCCTTCTCACCCAGTTTAGGTCTTATCTAGGCTTGATTGCTTGCATTTTGGAGGGTTGGCCTTGAAAACTTTGAAAAGACCACCTTTGGTGATTTTGAGTTTTTCCAAAATATCTGACTACACCTTGAACTTGGAAATCTTCAATGTTTTCCAGATGGAGTCTCTAAAATCAGGTGTGACAGTGAGTAAATAAAATAAACAGTGTGTATCGTGTATATCCGGCACTTGCAGGAGAGCAAGAAATAACGGAGAAACACGACAACGGTGAAAATTCAAAGTTCATATTTGTATTGAATTCAGGGAGTGGCTTCCGTCCAGAAACCCATCCCTTTAAGATTTAAGGCAGGTGGCTACTTGTATACAGGCCAGCAGTTTACCATAACAAAAATACCGTGGCAGATAGCAAGTAGGACACTAAAAGGGCAACAGCATAATAAAAATGATGTATGCGGAAGTTACCGTGTTGATATCATGGTGTTATTGTGTGAATGCGAATGACAGGTGTAGGGGAAATCCAGCCTTCAGCCTTAACCACAAGCAAAAGCATAAGAAAAAATTGTGATTTTGGTCTTCCACCGAATGATTTCAGTTCTACACCTACCTAGATGGCATAAGTGT